>CBVK0100752763.1:0-28141 GCA_900067695.1 Picea abies
GTACATCTTGATGAGTCATAAATGATGCGTAGTTGATACATGATTGGTACATACTTGGTACATGGTTGGAGGCACTTGTTATTAGTATTGTTGACACATGGTTTATGGATGATGTAACATACTTGTATTGGTATATTATTAGAATCGCATATCAATCTTGGTGATGATTATGAGTTGTTGTGTTATGCTTGGTTGATGCACATATTTGATATTTGTCTTGGTGATTGATCTTTGTGAGTAGATATGACTTGGTTGATAAAATTGATGATACAGGTTGTTTGAACAAGTTTTTGTGACATGTTATTTGTACATGTTTGGTGCATGGTTGATGCACTTGTTCATGGTACAAGTTGAGGTACATGTTGGTTCATGGTTGATGCACTTGTTTATGGTACAGGTTGATTACAGGTTGTTGCATGGTTGATGCACTTGTTTATGGTACAGGTTGATTACAGGTTGAGGTACAGGTTGATGCATGGTTGATGCATGGTTCAGGTTATTAGTAGAGGTTGTTTGGTGTAGGTTGATTGGTACAGGTTTACAGAAGTATATCTCACAGTGATAGTGTGATAGTTGTTCCATCATTCTACTTCTATATCAGGGTGGTTGGACGAGGCAAGGACAAGTGGTTGTAGCCACCTTCTGGTTGTATTCGGAGAACATATTGGGTTGTAGCCTCCTTCTAGTTGTAGCCAGAGAATTGGGGAGTTGGAGCTTCCCTCAAGTTGTAGCCTGAGAAACTAGGGTGTTGGAACCACCTTCCAATTGCAGCTAGAAAACAAAGGAAGTTGGTGCTTCCAATGAATGTAATTCTTAAAGACATATAAGAAAAATCATTCTGTGGTTTTATCCCACTTTGGGTTTCCACCTAAAAACACTGGTGTACTGTGTATATGTATGATTTCTCATTTTTTCATTGTTTATTTAATTTGCAACTATTGGATGATAATGCTACATTGATTTAAGACTCACAGTTTATGGTTTAAAAGGATTAAATTTCTCTATTACTGATTCACCCCCCCTTTCAGTAATCCAACAATGAGATCAATGTTCCTTGGCCTTCCATATACTAGAAACATTCTGACTCGGCCCTTTAGTTCCACTTGAAGGCTATAAATGGGCCAAATACGAGTTAGTGAAAGGAGGAGAAAGAATTCAAATTTGAGAGAAAAGTTACTCTGGAGAAATTATTCACTTCACATTGAGTCTACCTCCCTTTTTCCTTTAAGTTTGAACACATTGTTCATCCCCCAAGATCTTCCCTTATTGATTGAGAACTTCATTGTCTCTCTTATATGAGCTTGCCTTTGGTGGAGGATTGAAGTGGTGGAGGCCCAGCTAGAAGGAACTTAGTTTCTCGGTTCCAAACTATGTCGACACAGAAGTTTGTAACTCATTCACTTATGTTGATCATATCTTAATAGAAATACTCTTTTCTCATCTAATTAATATCTTGAAAATATTTGAATTATTATTCCATGGGCATATTTGCTATGAATGTTGATGGATTATTCTATTGAATGTGATAACAATATATATTATCACCATATGCTTGCGTTTCTTGGTTGTTGAGGACTAGTTGCATGTATATTTCTTTGGGTCAAGTGCTCAACGGTGGACTTCATCGAACGTCTGGATGAGGTAGGCCTCTTATCTTGTCTTGTTACCATATTTTTTTATATAGCATACTTGAGATTAGAGTTGATTTCTTCAGTCATTTCCATTTGTTGTGGTTTACCCCTAGCCATAGAGAGATAGTCTTCTACATAATTGTGCACACATGTGGGTGATCTGGGAAATTTTCTATTATAGCAGCATCACTCACACAATGAATTGATACAACATTGAATTATGTGTTGTATTGTGGTTTGAAATGAGGGAATAACATTAAACAAGGCTAGAGGGTGAATCGTTATATCTAGGCTTCCATCACTGAAGGCACATGCATGCATCTATGTGCCATCTATAGATATGATAGGGTAAGGTTATCCTTAGATTTTAGTTATAGGAGATTGCATGTCGTCTGTAATTTAATTAAGAGAGGGAACATGTAGTGGTATGTGTTAGTTTTAGTTTATTAAGAAATTTTCTAATTGTACCTTAAGTCTAAGTTTAGTTAGTGACATGAATGAAAATAAGGGCGCATATATCTCAGATGATGCATGCTTGTATGCCTCATATCATCTCCACTTGAGGTGCTATTGTGCATGTGTCAAGATTCGTTGCACCTACTCTTCTTCCTAGTCTATAAAGGATAAAGTAGGGGTACAGGTTTATTTATTCAATTCAACAACATGTAGTGTATTAGCTCGTTGTTTTTTTCTTGTAGCATATTCTAGTTCATAATTAATGAGAATGTGGTTTAATAGCTTTGGAATTCCATCTACTAGCTTTATGTTTTGATTTTAAAAATGATTTAGCAAGTACATTGTAATTATGTTTTCCCGTGTAATGATAATGATGTGATTTAGGACATACATGTGAGTTTTTGTTATATATTATCTATAGCATGTGTTTGCAGATTTTAACACTATTAAAAGACCAATTTTGAGTGGATTTTAGTTTTCCATTGTTCAGTTTCATGTAGGGATTATTTTAGAGTGCAATTTTTTTTTACCACGGTTTTAAAACGTCTAACATGGTATCATAGGTTCGTTTATGAAATATTCCGAGTTACGTGTATAGAGAGGGAAATTGTCTAGAGTAGAGAGTTGTTAGAGGGTTTCAATGAGAAACATGTCCAATCTTCAATGACGAAGCATAATTGTGTTACTAATCGACACATGGACCCGAGAAGGGTTGTGGGTAAGAATCCCTCACTAATCTAATTATTGGAGAGTATAGCTTGTTCGAAACAATTGTGATAATGGAAACTCCCACTATGCATGAGAGTAACTTGTTAGAGGGAACCTCCAACTTTGCGTCAAGGAATTTGATATTATAAAATGTCTTGGAAATCATAGATTTATAGTACCTCATGGAGAAGGTGGTTGTACCACCTATAGATCACAAAGATAAGGTAGAGAAAACAAGAAGGTAGTAACAATGAATCAAATCTGGTTGGATTAGGTAGATTCGGTGAACGATCACTTGATCCCTCATATCACTAGGAAGAAGACTGTCAAAGATATGTATGATTCCTTGGGAACCTTTTCCCATAGTGTGAACTTGATCAGGAAGATGCTCTTAAAGGAAAATCTCAATACTACTCGCATGAGAAAAACATATACATTGATGAGCTATCTCATGAAGACATAAAAGTTGAGAGATCAAATTGCAGTAGTTGGGGACATAGTTGAGAATATGAGCTAGTTCAAATTTATTTGAATGGATTTGTTCCATCATGGCACAACTTTTTCCATAGTATCTGTGGTCAAGAGAATTCATAAAATTTTGAGAAATTGTGGGATGTTTTTATTGGAGAGGAGATGAGACTACAACATGTCCCAACTAGTTATGATGATGTTCTAATCCTGTACCTTTTTGAGAAGGTGAGGAAGAATTGGAGCTTTAGGAGTAGATGAGATGACTGTTAGGATTGATATGACGTTTTCCATGGTGTCATATGTTTCCACCAAAACTTAGTTTCAAATATTGGGTGGTATGTTGATGTTGGAACCTAAAGACACATGACTATAAAAAAATCATCCTTCTTCAAGTTAGAAGAACAAGACACCAACATGTAGGTGGAGATTGGTGATGATGGAATGTACCTAGTGGTTGGGTTAGGGTCTATCTCATTCCACATGTTATATATAAAAGTTTTGGATCTACATGAGCTATTGTATGCTCTTGGTATGACTAAAAATATCCTTTCACTTTCTTGTCTAATATATTTGAAGTGTAGGGTTGAGTTTGATGATCTATAAGTGATCATCAGAAGTAGAAACCCTAATCTTAGTTGATTTTCAGCCATAGGAGTTAGGGAGGGTGGATTTTACAGACTGCTCGAAGATCCAATGAAGTACATATATTTTTTGGTTAACAATAATAATCTATGAGAGCTTTGGCACAAAGGATTTGGTCACCTGAACTATAGTTTCTTACCTCTTTTAAAGGACATGGTGGTTGGATTTCCTTACTTCAAGGTGGAGAAGAGAGGATTGTGCAAGGGATGTGAAATCAACAATCATTCCAAGACTACATTCCAAGTAAGTGAGCACAGATCAAGAGGGATTCTTGATTTGATTCATTCAAATGTCTATGCACCCATGTCATCAACATCATTGATAGATCATATTTATTATGTTACTTTCATTGATGATTCCTTTAGAAATATCTGGATGTATTTTATGAAGACCAAGGATGAGGTATTTAATAGGTTCCAAGATTTCAAAGCTCTTTTTGAGAACTAGATATGTAGGAAGATCAAGGTATTGAAATCGAATAATGGAGGGAAATATACCTTTAACGACTTTGATTCATTTTATAGAAAAGAAAGGATCAAGAGGGAGTTGATAGTATCGTACAACCTGCAATAGAATAGGGTCATTGAGAGAAATAATAGGTCCATGGTAGAGTCTACTAAGTCTATGGTTCATGACTTAGATATTCCCATGTTCCTTTGGGTAGATACATGTTGTATTGTAGTTACACATTCAGAGGTTGTTGAAGGAAAATACTCTAGAAGAAGTCTTCATAGGGGAGAAACCAAATGTTTCTGATTTCAGGGTGTTTGGGAGTCCGATTTATATTCATGTTCTAGATGATAAAGGACAAAGATTGAACCCTCCAACTTGAAGGGTATTCTAGTTGGCTATGGTGGATCCTATAAGTCTTATAAGATCTATGTTCCTTCTAAAAGGAAGATATTATTAAGTTAGGATGTGAATATAGATGAGGACACATGGTATTCTAGGTCCCAAGAGTCCCTAGTATTGGTTGAGGAGACAATAATTGCTTCTCCGAGTGTTGATCCACGGGTTTTGAGGAGTTTAGATTCAAGCTAGACAAGTTCCAATGTAGGTACATAGATAAATTTACCATTGAGTATAGATAATAGTTCGAGATGGATTACATAGATGTTGTAGGAGAAGACAGAGTAAGTTGATGCTCCAATGAATACCTGTCAAGTAATCCATCCTCCTAAGAAATTCCCTAGTTATGTTGCATTGATGTATTCCACCATTAATATAGAGATTTCCAGTTATGAGGAGGCAATAGATGAACATGTATGGTAGGATGTTGGTGGATGAGTACAAATTCATCATGAAGAATGATGTGTGGGAGATGGTACCAAGACCAGAAAGGAAATTAGTAGTTTATTCTAGGTGGATGTGCACATGAAACATGTCACTAATGGTAGCATCGAGAAGTAAAATGTTCAAATTGTAGCTAGAGTATTTGTTGTCACAGGGGCATACCCAGGGTTCAATGCTTCAAAAACGCACCAACAAAACCCTAACTACCGTCCCTTTCGGCAATACTTGCAAAGCAAATGAAGTCTCACCTGAGGTAGAGGCATGGGGGGTTGTAGGAATCAAGTGTCTACAACCTAGCTGGGACACAGATATGTGATCACAATGCTTTAACAGAGCACTTAGCAGTTAACATTCATTAATATTTAATGCTTATTCACATCGCAGGTGTTGACACTCGGAACTGAAAATGGGTTGCAGCAAATCAATCCCAAGGCAACCTCGAACCACTTTGGATTGGAATCTACCCTCCCCCAATCTGAGAGGGATCTCTCGAACAATGTCACAAAATAATCTTCAGTAAACATGAAATGGTGGGCAGATTTATGGGTAAATGATGGTCTTGGATTTTTAGAGTTTGGGGGTTAAACCAGGGAAATGGTCCATTGGGTATGGAGTCAAGTGGAAACCGAAGGAAGGAGACAATATTAGAGATCGTTTAACTTGCGGAAAGTGAGGCAAAGTAAGTCTATCTTTCAGTGATTTGATAATAGTGGTGTGGTAGAAGAAAAAGGAAAGGAAAGGTCGATGTAGCAAAGAATATATGCAGAATTCTGGAAGTGTAGGTTGGTCTTACACCCGCTGATAGCTGGTGCAGAGGAAAGGCAGCAAACAATTACAGAAAACCAAAATCCATTCACTATAGTAGTGGTCGTACTAAAGTATAACGAAGCACATAAGTTAGAAGAAAATGAAATTGTAGCACAATTGTGAGGGATTAATGGAAGAAATAAACAATATGGTAAAGACAATATCAACTGTGAGTAAGGAACATACATAATGAAATCTAAACAGATTTAACACAGCTGAAAAGAAGAAGAACATGCTAAAAGAAATCGACAGTGATGAATCTCACAGTCACAAGTAAAAAATCATTTATATTTCTCCAATCTGGCTTACAAAATAATTCAGCATTACACAAGGAACCCCTCTTCACAAGAGGTTTTCCCCCAACTCCCCCTCTCTCTCTTACATACATCTATCTTTTAAAAGAAAGATCTAAAACTCTTTGTGTTCCAGGAATCTGAAACGGTTTGTCTTCTGGACTCCGCGACTGCCAGATGTTCTGTCGTTACAAACATTGGTGTGCACTGGCAAAAACTCGTTCAGGTATAGAGTAAATGAATTTAATAGAAAGCTATTGAACACAATAGGAATGCAATTACAAATAAAGATTGTGCTTTGCTTCTCCGATCTTTAGAGCCAGGAATTCCGCTACATAGTGGCCATGAATCAAAATTTGATTTAAAATGATGTGTCTCAAACTTTATCGCCTCCAGCTATTTGAATCCAGAATCCATGCCTCCTTCCAAGGGAATGATGCAAGGTTTGAAATATGACAAAAATTTATCAGTTTCCTGGCCTTGCAATTCTCTGTATTGCACCACACGACCTCCTAGGGCTGCATCAAGCTCAACAGTCTTGATAGCTAATGTTCCAGCTTTATCCTGGCTAGTGTCCTTGCCAAGACAGAAATGTATGTCATATTGATAACTTCTGCCCCTACCTAAACTTGTCCGCAAAACTACATAAGAATCTCCAGAATAAAATTTACCATAGTCAGACTTTGGTATCGGAACTGGCTGAAATGTGCCAGATATCTATACCAACTTTTTGACTGACTCCTTGAAATGCAGGAACAAGATTTTTCATTGACACAACCATTCCAAGTGATTTAAAATTCTGCTACCTTTGGCAAACAAGAAACTTCCTCCCGAAGGTTGAATCGCCTGTGTTTTAAGAGAAAATCAGCAAATTTGATGCCTTGTAACACAGGTATGACCTCCCAATTTTGAGAGGTCGATGTATCGGTTTGTGATACCCCAAGGCTCCTTACCCAGGAAACGACCCTGACTCCAATGCTGGTAGTTCTTCTAACTTATTCAGTCCCACATTCTTGCAGTGCTTGGTGTTGATGGACTTGTGCGTGTTCTTTGAAATATGTTCAAGATCAATGTCTTCAACAAGCTTCCTATTATTTGTGAAAGTAGCGGGCTCCGATGAGTTTATTATTGCAGTAGTAAACGTTTAACTCAGCATCCACTTCACATTCTCCCTTCCATCTGGAGGGCACCGGCATAAGCCCTTGATCACTGAATCTTTTTCCCACAATAAAATCATCGCCGTAATGTGACAGTGGCCATAGACCCTCACTAGAGATCAACCCTAGAAATTCTGGGGTTCGAGTAGTATGGAGCCGAATAACAGAATCTGGAAATACCGTCAAGCATCCTATGAGAAACTGATGAATTCCATGCCAGTGGACGGTGGAGTTATACTGTGCTCTGTTGTAGACTTTCACACTAAGTGTATCTTCATTCCTCACATGCAACGTTGGGCCTGGAAACCATCCATTTGCTATGATTACATTATGCGTCTGCAAGGCATAGAATATCTGTCACCACCTCCTGCACACTTTTAATAAGGGAACGTGTTGTATGAATTATGTCCTATTAAAATGGCATGATAATTTGAATTGGGCCATTTCTGATTGTTTGTAATGTCTCGCCTCATCTTTCCTGAAACCCTAAAATTTCGACTGAAACTTATCTCGCATGCCTTTTTATCATGCAATTTAATAATGCATCTCCTGCATTTTCAATCGGAGGATTTTGACAGCTGCAACAATACATGAAATCTAGCAATGGAATTGGAGATTTTTATTGCTTTTCTGATTTGCCCGAACGACCAAATATTAGTGATGACTTCGATTCCAATAGCTTCATAGCCTTCTTTAACGATATTTCACTTGTACGTTAATGCAATACGATAAATGCACATCGGCTTTGTTAAACTAGATGGCTTCCTGCATCGTTCTGGTCCTCTTCATGGGAATTCTACTCCCTCTGCTGAGTTGTAGCTCTCATTACCCTTCTTTGTCATTCAACGATAAGAACAATACTACTGCTATTGCTGTCAGTGCAATTCCGACAGAGCAACCTATTATAATTGTTGACATGTGTCGAGGTCGAGTACCATTGGTGGGGGCATTTGTCTGGATGAGATGTTCCATCGCGACAATAGCAAAGAAACATTGTAGGTTTTGATATATCATAACCACAATTCCCATTACTATTCAAACAAGCTCCACATCTTTGATCTCTATTTCGGTCGACCTGCCATGTTACCTCAAAGCCCTGCGCTAGTAACGTATTATTATTAATGGGCTGCTGAGAACGGTTTTGTTTAATTGGGAGTTGAAATGCATCAGAGAAAGGTGTCCCATCTATATTGAAATTAGGACTCAAACTGTATTACCAATCATTGCCACATAAACTCAAATTATACACTAGTAATCCACTGATGTTCCCAGGGACTTGATCACACTGAGTTGACCAAGCTCTCCAACCAGAGTGCCTGTGAGATTCATGGCTGCGAGATTAAGCTTCTCAACTCTTGAAGTTGGTCCATGTCTACATGAAACACCTCTCCAGTTGCAAGGATTGTTGTTAGTTCTTCAATTCCAGCCAGCCGAAACACCATTTGGGTCACTGATCGTCCTCTTAAACCCTAGCAATGCATTAATAACATCATTATGTTGCGTCTGATCAACTACATTCATGGAGGGATCACTAACTCTGGAAGAAGCAAATATGGTATTCGATTTTGGGAATTAGCGGGGCTGACAATGCCCAAATGGAAGAAATCCATTATGGAAAGGCAGAAGCAATAAAAATAACAATAACAAGATGAAATCCATGGAACCAGGCTTAGCAAATCTAATGCAGTGGAGATATGATCATATAGGGAGTGCTTGAAACAAAGGAAGTGAGGTAAGAGTGATACAGATAGAAGAGTAAGTGAAGAAATAAGCGAATTAACAGTGGTGTCTGATTGATAATCTTTGTTACAACAGCAGGTAAAACCTTAATTATAGAACAACGTAGTATTTGACAAGATCTAGAACATACAAGCACTTAGCATATAGAAATAGATCATATCTAGCATTCATTCATATCAATAAGAATTAAACATTCATCTAGAATAAGCACTAAGAAAATAAATACAAAACCATATGAACAACATAGCACAAAGCACCATAACATAGGATATGCGTGGTTCACCCCCAGCGTGGGGCTATGTCGACCAACTCTTCATCTTCTTTATTATCTTCTTTCAATCCTCTTACATTCATAGAGCCACAAAACCCACTCTGCATAGGACAAGAGATTTACACACACCTCGTCGGATCCTCCTTCCCCCAGTTTGGCACAACATAGAGCCTTCTTACAATCACTTGCACTTAGCTCTGCAAGTTCTCAATGTTGATATTATGGTAGCTTCGGGATGTATCAACCCTTATTGTGACCTTTGACAAGATTAGAATGTTATGGAAGGAAGCAAAGAAATGAAGGGAACCCTAGACAAGATGTTGGTTGCAGAAATATAATTAATATGAATTAATTAGTACCCAGAAGGAGAAGTCAGCCCAGGCAAGCCTGCCATAATTACTATAAATACAGGGTGCCAGTCTCTCATTAGACACAATTCTTAGAATTGTAGAGAGCAGTTTCTGCGCACTGCAGTCCAGTATTTTTGTGCGCAAGTCCTGTGGAAGGTACTACGCTAGTTTTTGGGTGAGGCTATCTGTTCATCTTGGTTACTTCCTTCTTGGTGCATTAACCTTTCTTGGCTATTGGATTGCTACCAGGATTCTTTTCTCTGTCAAGTTCAAGGTGCTCAGAGGGTGGCTTCGGCCTATGGTTGGGTGACAAAGGTATTGTCAATGGTAAAACAAACAAAATCCTTCATATTCTAACAGGTTATGGGCCCATAGCTCCTTCATTCAGTTTAACCACTGTAAGGAAGCATAGCCACTAGGATATTGAGCTCGTTGAGGAACTGTCGCTAGGGTTACTAGTAGGAGCAACTTCCAAAGACATTGTCATTAGGGTTACTAGCAGAAGGAGTTGTAGAAATCCTAATCTCAGATCTGACACCTTGTGATGGAGCATCTCGCTCAAAAACAAGATATTCATATGCGCCCTAACCTAGCACAACTTTTGGCTCTCTTAGAATATAGAAACGACGAAGTTGAAGTTTTGGATCAAGGCATGACCAATTACCAGTCAACCAAAGACATGAGTGAAACGATCAGTCTTTTACACTACTCAACACTTACTGGAACGATTGAAGATGACATGTGGATAATTGATAGTGGAGCTTCTAGGCACATGACGGGAGATCAAGCTAGACTCTCAAATCCTAATGAGAAGAAGACCGCGTACAAGGTAGAGCTTGGAGACAAAACCACTTACCCTGTGGAAGGATTTGGACAAGCCTCCATCAAAATGAAAACAGGTAACTATGTTCACTTAAGAAATGTTTTATATGTACCTGGTTTAGAAAAGAATCGTGTATCAATATCTTTCCTAGAGAACAAGGGAAACATAATAGATTTCTTGGATGGAAAGGTGTTATCATGGCATAAAGACTCCAACATAGAGAATTCTAGGGTTATTGGAAGTCATGAAGGAAATTTGTATAGACTACTAGAAGAAAATGAAGAACCTCTTGTACACAACAAAGTCAACCCCAAGGAGCTTTGGCACAGAAGGTATGCTCACATTAACTATCAAGCATTACCCTTTCTCAAAAGGATGGTTGAAGGAATACTAGAGTTGCAGTCTACACATGAAGGAATTTTCAAAGGATGTGCTCTTGGGAAGAATATCAAGAAACCATTCCCAAGCAGCAACAACAGATCTAAGGAGATTCTAGATCTAATACACTCAAATATTTGTGGTCCGATGCCAGTAAAATCTCTAGGAGGATCTTCTTACTACGTAATCTTCATAGATGACTATTCAAGAAAGACTTGGCTATATATACTAAAGACAAAAGATGAAGTATTCAACAAGTTTCAAGAGTTCAAAGTAGAGATAGAAAACCTCACGAATAAGAAGATCAAGATGCTAAGAACAAATAATGGAGGAGAATACACATCAAAGGAATTCGTTGCATTCTGCAAATCGGCAGGGATTAGGAGGGAGCTGACTGTTCCTCATAATCCTCAACAAAATGGTGTAGCAGAAAGAAAAAAAAGATCTATTGAAGATACCATAAAATCCTTAATAAATGATCAAGGTCTATCCATGTTCTTATGGGGAGAAGCAACAATGACAACAATATATGTGCAGAACAAAATTCCTCATCATATATTGAAGGACATGACACCAAAAGAAGCTTTCTTAGGTAAGAAACCTAATGTGGAAAATCTAAGAATATTTGGATGTCTTGTTTACTCTCACATTCCCAAGGACAAGAGGAATAAACTAGAACCTTCAGGAAAAAAAAGGATATTCGTGGGATACAGTGATTCATCCAAATCTTATAGAATATATATTCCAGAACAACACAAGATCGAAGTCAACAAATATGTAACATTCAATGAGAATATGGCCTTCAAGAAATCCATAGAAGAAACTATAGAAGAAGAAGAGATTGAAGAACTTAACAAAGAAAGCACGGAAAACAAAAATGACGAAAAGGAACTACCTGATCATCCTATGGAGCCATGTGAAAAAATTGATTCAGATATCGTACCTAAGACCAAGAAAAGAACATCTTGGCTTGAAGCTACCTTGCAAGACGCAGAAATACTCAAGGTTCCAGAAGGAACATTCAGAAAGAGTAAAAGACCTAAAATATTCTCAAGTTATGCAACATACATGATGAAGCTTCTAGATGAAGAACCTACCACATTTGAAGAAGAAGTTCAAAAGGGACAATGGAAAGAAGCTATGATGGAAGAGCATTAATTCATTATGAAAAATGAGGTATGGGAAATTGTACCAAGACCTAAGGAAAAATTGGTGGTAACTTCAAAATGGGTGTACAAGATCAAACATGCAACAGACGGAAGCGTGGATAAATACAAGGCAAGATTCATAGCTAGAGGGTTCTCCCAAAAGGAGAGAGAAGATTATGATGAGACGTTTGCTCCAGTAGCTAGATATACTTCCATTAGAGCTATCATATCTCTTGTCGCTTCCATGGGATGGAACTTACATCAGATGGATGTAAAGACATCTTTCCTCAATGGAGAAATTGAAGAAGAAGTATATATTGAACAACCTCAAGGGTTTGAGGTACATTCCAGAGACACTCATGTTTGCAAATTAAAGAAATCCCTATATGGACTCAAGCAAGCTCCAAGGGCTTGGTATGCCAGAATGGACAACTATCTAACGAAACTTGGTTTCTCCAAGAGTCATGCAGATCCAAACCTTTACTAAAAAGTCATGGAAAATGCACCTGTAATCCTACTACTATATGTTGACGATCTATTCATAACAGGTGAAGAGTCTCTCATCATCCAGTGCAAGAAGGAATTGGCTTCTGAATTTGATATGAAAGATCTAGGTCTCATGCATTATTACTTGGGATTAGAAGTATGGTAGAAGTGTGGTGAAGTAGTCCTTGGACAAGGAAAGTACGCAATAAAGATCCTTTAGAAGTTTGGAATGATGGATTGTAAGTCCATGGACACTCCAATGAATATGGATATAAGAAAAGTAAAGGATCCAGATTCTGATCCACTAGATCCATATCTATATCGAAAACTAATTGGGTCATTGATGTATTTGGTAAATACACTAAGCTAGTTTCAGGTGGAACCAAGACATGAGAATTGGATAGTTGCAAAACATGTATTAAGATATATTCGTGGAACAATAAAATATGGATTGAGATATACCGCATCCAACGATATACAACTTCATGGATTCACAGACTCAGATTGGGTAGGAAGTGCAGAAGATAGAAAGAGCACTTAAGGCATGTGTTTCAGCTTGGGCTCCACTATGATATCTTGGGGCAGCAGGAAACAGAAGTCTGTCGCACTCATCACAACAGAAGTAGAGTATATCATAGCATGTGAAGCATGCACATAAGAAATATGGCTAAGGAAGTTAATGTCTTATTTATTTGATCAGATTCCAGAATCGACCATAATATATTGTGATAATCATAGTTACATAAGATTATCAGAACATCTCGTGTTTCATGAGAGGTTGAAACACATTGAGATCAAATATTATTTCATTCGAGATAAATTCTAGGAAGGAGAGGTAAAGCTCGAGTATATCCCCACATATGAGCAAACAACAGACATCCTGACAAAGCCTCTATCCAGAATAAAGTTTGCATATTTTCAAGAGAAGATGGGGATCATGGAAATAACTCCCTTAGCTGAAAGGGAAGAAATGACTCTCCAGGTTGGGAGGGAGCACTGAAAATATTATTGAAGACATTTATTTTTGATATTGAAAAATAGTCCAGCTTGGACAGATTCTTTCATGTTCGGAAAGTGGATTGAGATTTCTGACAGACAACGATTTCCCATTGTGGTTAACATGGTAAATGGTCCATATTGTTGATGTATCATAGACAATGACTTCCCATTGTGGTTAACAAGGGGAGTGGTCTAGGGCAGTCTCTCTTCTTGAGGGTTACTCAAGAAGACTGGTCTGCCTCACCGGACAATGATTTCTCATTGTGGTTAACATGACGAATGGTTTGTTTTGGAGGTTGATACAGGACAGTCTTTTCCTCTTGTGGTTAACAGAGGAAATGGTCCAGACAGTCATTCCTTAGGGTTTATACATTCTATCCAGGGTGCACTTTGATTAGTGTAGGAGGAATGGCCCAGGGTGGGGAATGGTCCAGGCTAAACAATCAGGGACATGCATTCCTTAGGGTTTATACATTCTCTCCAGGGTGCACTTTGATTAGTGTAGGAAGAATGGCCCAAGGTGGGGAATGATCCAGGTTCAGAAGACAGGACAATTATTATTCCTTGCTTGAGAAGAATAGTCCAGATATCTCATTGTTCTACTCTAAGGGCAAGATATTCTTTCATATCTCACAGATGTGAGTGAAATATTTTCCCAGATGATCCATTTCATTTTAAAAATATTTTTCTGTGTAGGTTGGCATCAGATGATTGTTATGGAGATTGCCTGTCTCCAGACAGTAGAGATATACTACTGTGGTGGATTTGTTCCACTGTTTGTGACTATGTGTCACGGTTTGAGTAGTTGCGTACTACCATGGATAAACACAGGTGTGTTTTATTAATTGATATTGTACCAGTTGTCATAGGATATTATCTAGTTGAACAATAATTATGGTGCTCGTGATACTACCAATTGAATGGTCTGTTTGTGCTCAAGACCATACCTCCCTAGCTAGGAGGGAGTGTTGATATTATGGTAGCTTCGGG
This sequence comes from Picea abies, assembly GCA_900067695.1. Classification (NCBI taxonomy): domain Eukaryota; kingdom Viridiplantae; phylum Streptophyta; class Pinopsida; order Pinales; family Pinaceae; genus Picea; species Picea abies. The sequence continues at coordinate 14,644 of CBVK0100752763.1, forward strand.
AGGTATGAACCTCTATTGTGACCTTTGACAAGATTAGAATGTTCCAAAAGGAAGAAAAGAAATGAAGGAAACCCTAGACAAGATGTTGGCTACAGAAATATAATTAATATGAATTAATTAGTACCCAGAAGGAGAAGTCAGCCCAGGCAAGCCTGCCAGAATTACTATAAATACAGGGCGCCAGTCTCTCATTAGAAACACTTCTCAGAATTGCAGAGATCAGTTTCTGTGCACTGCAGTCCAACAATTTTGTGCGCAAGTCCTGGGGAAGGTACTGCACCAATTTTTGGGTGAGACTATCTGTTCAGCTTGGTTACTTCTTGTTTGGTTCATTAGCCTCTCTTGGTTATTGGATTGCTACCAGGATTCTTTTCTCTATCAAGTTCAAGGTGCTCGGAGGGTGGATTCAGCCTATGGTTGGGTGACAAGGGTATTGTCAATGGTAAAACGAGCACTATCCTTCATAGTCTAACACTCAACACACAATATGCACAGAGCATTTACAACTATTTGCACTTAGCTCACTGGATTACAACTGACTCTTATTACATCTCCTAGATATCTATTTATATATTACAAATGGGGCCTAAACATGGGTAAGACCCATGGGCCAACATCCCATACCTGTTACATAAACCCTAAACCCAAAAATCCCACAAAAGGGGGCGATATCCCATGATCTCTGCTTCGCCTAGCGCTTCGTCTTCGACCAGCCTGTCGAAGTCCCAAAAGTGGTCAAACAAGACCAAGGTTCTTCAAAACTTGGTCAAGGGACAACAATATTCTCCCAGAGAGAGGGAGATGAATATTAGGGGAGAATTGATCTAGTTTCCCTATATACTTCTACCGGGACCATTATCTCTTTAGCATCTCTTTTTGGTTGGAAGTTTTATGAGATGGATGTTAATACTACCTTCCTTAATGAACTCATTGAGGAAGTTGTTTACATAAATCAACTAAGAGGGTTTTAGGTGCATGGAAATGAGACCTATGGGTGTATATTAAAAAAATATCCTTAGGGGATTAACCAGACACCCCATGCTTGGTACTCTAAGATTGAGGAGCACATGTTAAGTTTGGGCCTCACTAAAACTACTACAAATCCCAAATTTTATTATTTATTTTATGTATATGATGTGCTTGTTTTGGTCATATATGTAGGTTATTTGATGCTTACAAGTAATTTAGAGATCCCATTATAGGGTGTTAGGTTTATTGTGCACATGATTTTGACATGAATGACATTGGAACAATGCACTATTTGGTCTAGAGATGTGGCAGGGTATAGGGGAAATTTTCCATGGGTAGAGAAAATAATAAGTTGAGATCTTGAAAAGGTTCCACATTATGTATTGTGAGCCCATTACCACTACTATGATGTTGAATTTTAAGTTTCATGGTGACTTAGATTTATATTTGGTAGATCCTTCAACGTATAGATAATTGATTGGATTCTTGATGTATTTAGATAACACCATATCTAATATATTTTTTACAGTAAACACCTTGAGTCAGTGCAGTGTTGAGTCCAATCCCTCTTCAATTCAATGTGTTTTTTCTGGGTCCACCCACCTACATGTCCACTCCCTCAACCCAAGCTAGCATATGTCAAGTACGAGCCTCTATGTAATAGATCCAAGTAGCCCCATGTTGCTTAGATGTCAATGCCCTTCCGTGGAACGCCAAATTATCCAAAGACAATTTTGGATAGCTGAAAAATTCATATATATATGTATAGGATATGAAGTTCAAGTACGTACTTTTGGCTTCTTACTATATTCTAGTAAAAACCTCCAAGCTCTCCAAAACCCTAGCTAAGTAAAAGCACAAAAACCCTAGCTCCAAGGAAGAAACTCCAATAAGAAAAGATCACACTAACAAGTCCTCCTTGGCCTCATGCAAGGAATATACTTTTCTCTTCATCCTAATTAGGTACAACCCTATGTTTTTTCATCAAAACCTAACTCCTTACCTCCTTAGAGTAGAAACCTTAACACCCTAGACTTCAAGAATGCTCAAGAAACCCTAGTTCCTGAAACAAGTGAAAAAGTAAAAAATAGAATGAATAAAGGAGAAAAAGAGACTAATGTTGTTGTTGATACATCTCTAACTCAATTGTAAATAAGAATAAGTATAATATTATCAATTATTTCATCATCTCCAATGTCTAACTCAATGCCCTCCCATGGAATGCCAAATTATCCAAAGACAATTTTGGATAGCTAGAACATTCATATATATGTATAGGAGATGCAGTTCAAGTATGCACTTTTTTCTTCTTACTATAGGCCAGTACAACCCTCCGAGTTATCCAAAACCCTAGCCAGGTAAAAACACAAAAAACCTAGCTCCAATGAAGAGAGTCCAATAATATAAGATCACACTAATAAGTCCTCCATGGCCTCATGTAAGGAATCTCTTTTTATCTTCCTCCTCATTAGGTACAACCATAGGTTTTTTCATGAAAACCTAACTCCTTACCTCCTTAGAGTAGAAACCCTAACACCCTAGACTTCAAGAATGCTCAATAAACCTTAGTGCATGAAACGAGTGAAAAAGTAAAAAATAGAATGAATAAAGGAGAAAAAGAGACTAATGTTGCTCCTCCTACATCTCTAACTCAATTGTAGATAAGAATAAGCATAATATTATAAATTATTTCATCATCTCCAATGTCTAACTCACAAAAAAAAACCCAAGAATCTTACAAGAGCAATCTCCCAATAATGGACATGTTTTTTAAACATCATAACTTCTACTACGTTTTCCTCATGAACACATGTGTCTTACTCCAAGAAGACAAGTAGAAAGAAAATATCACAATGATGATGACAATTATGAAATAAATATCTCATTCCTTTACATATAGAGAGTTAATGGAGACCAACAATATGAAAGTGGGCCTAAAATATTACAACCAACCTACTACAAACAAATAATCCCACACATGTGAATAAATCATCCTACATGTGACATATGTCAAGCTCCAAGGTGATGAGGATCCTCAAGAAAATATCTAAGACAAGAAAACTCCTCATCCAAGGTCAAACACTCCTCCTCCAATGGATCCAATCATTCAATCCCTCTTCAAGTCAATGTGTCATTTATGGGTCCACCCAACTACATGTCCACTCCCTCAACCCAAGATATCATAATTCAAGTACAAGACTCTATGTAAGAGATCCAAGTAGCCCCATGTTTCTTAGATGTCAATGTCGTTCAGTGGAATTCCAAATTCTCCAAACACAATTTTGGATAGCTGAAAAATTCATATATATGTATAGTATATTAAGTTCAAGTACGTACTTTTGGATTCTTACGATAGGCTAGTATAACTCTCCTGGTCTCCAAAACCCTAGCTAGGTAAAAACACAAAAAACCTAGATCCAATGAAGAGAGTCCAATAATATAAGATCACACTAAAAATTCCTCCTTTTCCTCATGCAAGTCATCTCCTTTTCTCTTCCTCCTCATTAGGTACAACCCTATGGTTTTTCATGAAAACCTAATTCCTTACCTCCTTAGAGTAGAAACCCTAACACCCTAGACTTCAATAATGCTCAAGAAACCCTAGTGCCTAAAACGAGTGAAAAAGTAAAAAATAGAATTAATAAATGAGAAAAAGACACTAATTTTGCTCCTCCTACATATCAAACTCAATTGTAAATAAGAATAAGCATAATATTATCAATGATTTCATCATTTCCAATGTCTAACTCACAAGAACAAACCCAAGCATCTTACAAGAGCAAGCTCTAACAAGGACATGTTCTTTAAACATCATAACTTATCCTAGGTTTTCCTCATGAACACTGGTGTCTTACTCCAAGAAGACAAGTACAAAGAAAAGAGCACAAAGATGATACATCGATGGTTCCTCAATCTTAGTCTCAGTTTCCATTTTATACCCAGTTGCAATTTTCATCCCAAACCATTTTGAGGACTCTTGGCCAATTCCTCCTTGGGGCATAAAAACCTAACGGAGCAATATTTTTGAGTTTCTTGATATGCTAAAATCTTTTTTAGGTATGGAATAGGTTACCGCATTATCCATTCTCTCCCGAGGCATGGTTTTATAAATTGGACCCCTTAATCCAAATGTTACATTTCTTCTTACTGGGAGAAACCTTATTTCTCAAAATCAATGAATAAAGAAACCTCTGAGGCATGGGACCCAGGAGTGAGGGGTACTCTAGCTAAAAAAAAATTCTAAGAAACCAATGGAGTTGACGATTCTGCAATGCGAGTCTCAATTTTCATTTTATGCCCAATTGCAAGCTGCATCTCAAACCATTTCGGGGACTCTTGGCCAATTCCTCACGGGGTCATAAAAACCTAACGAAGCAGCATTTTTGATTTCTATGAGATGTTACAAACTTGTTTAAGCATGGACTAGATGACCACATTGTCCATCTACTCTCGAGGAACGGTTTCATAAATTGGACCCCTTCATTGAAATGTTGCATTGCTTCTTATGGGATGAAAACCTAGTTTTCAAAATCGATGAATAAAGAAACCTATGAGGAATGTGACCTAGGAGTGAGGGGTGATCTAGATAAAATAGTATGCCAAGAATCCAATGGATACAATGGTTCCTCAATCCAAGTCTCGACTTTCATTTTATAACCAGTTGTGAGTCGTATCCCAAACCATTTTGGGGACTCTTGGCCAATTCCTCCTCGGGGCATAAAAACCTAATAGAGCATCATATTTTATTTCCATAAGATGATGCAAACTTTTTTAGGCATGGACTAGGTGACCACATTATCCATCTGCTCTCGAGGCACAATTTCATAAATTGGACCCCTTAATCGAAATGTTGCATTGCTTCTTACTGGTAGAAACCCTAGTTCTCAAAATCGATGAATAAATAAACCTCTGAGGCATGGGACCCAGGAGTGAAGGGTGCTCTAGCTGAAATCATAGGCCATGAATCCAACGGAGTCGACAATCCCTCAATCTAAGTCTCTCTTTTTGTTTTATGCCCAGTTGCAAGTCGTGTTCCAAACCATTTCGGGGACTCTTGGCCAATTCCTCCTTGGGGCATAAAAACCTAACAGAGAAACATTTTTGAGTTTCATGATAGGCTTCAAGCTTGTTTAGGCATGGTCTAGGTGACCACATTATCCATCTTCTCTCGAGGAATGGTTTCATAAATTGAACCCCTTAATCCAAATGTTTCATTTCATCTTAGTGAGTCAAACCCTATTTATCGATATCAATGAATAAAGAAACTTTCAAGGCATGGAACCTAGGAGTGAGGGGTGATCTAGCTGAAATCATATACCAGGAATCCAACAGAGTTGACAGTTCCTCAATCTGAGTCTCGGTTTTCATTTTATTCCTAGTTGCAAGTCACATCCCAAACCATTTCGGGGACTCTTGGATAATACCTCCTCATGGCATAAATACCTAACAGAGTATCATTTATGAGTTTTGTGAGATGCTTAAAAAAAATTTAGGCATGGACTAGGTGACCACTTTTTCCATCCACTCCCGAGGCATAGTTTCATAAATTGGACCCCTTAATCCAAATGTTGCATTGTTTCTTACCAAGAAAAACCCTATTTCTCGAAATCGATAAATAAAGAAAACTATGAGGCATGGGACTCAAGAGTGAGGGGTTCTCTAGCTGAAATCATATGCTAGGAATCCAATGGAGTCGACAGTTCTACAATACGAGTCTTAGTTTTTGTTTTATTTCCACTTGTAAGCCGTATCCCAAACCATTTCAGGGACTCTTGGCCAATTCCACCTCTGGACATAAAAACGTAATGGAGTAGCATTTTTGAGTTATGTGAGATGTTGTAAGATTTTTTAGGCATGGACTAGGTGAATCCTTTGTCCATCTTCTCCCAAGGCATGGTTTCATAAATTGGAACCCTTAATCGAAATGTTGCATTGTTTCTTATTGAGCAAAACCCTAGCTCTCAAAATCGATGAATAAATAAACCTCTGAGGCATGGGACCTGGGAGTGAGGTGTGCTCTAACTGAAATTGTATGCCAGGAATCCAACGGAGTCAACGGTTCCTCAATCCAAGTCTCAATTTTTTTTTTATCCCCAGTTGCAAGTCGCATCCCATAACATTTCACGGACTCTTTGCCAATTCCTCCTCGAGGCATAAAAACCTAACGGGGCAACATTTTTTATTTTTGTGAGATGTTGCAAGCTTGTTTAGGCATGGAGTAGGTGACCACATTTTCTATCCACTCCTAAGGAACGGCTTCATAAATTGGACCCCTTAACCCGAATATTGCATTGCTTCTTACTGAGAAAAACCATAGTTCTCAAAATCTATGAATAAAGAAAATTTCAAAGCATGGGACCCAGGAGTGAGGGTGCTCTAGCTAAAATCCTATGACATTTATCCAACGGAGTCGATGGTTCCTCAATACGAGTCTTGGTTTTAATTTTATGCCCAGTTGCAAGTTGCATCCCAAACCATTTCGGGGATTCTTGGCCAATACCTCCTTGGGGGATAAAAACCTAATGGATCAACATTTTTGAGTTTCATGAGAAGTTTAAAGCTTGTTTAGGCTTGTTCTAAGTGACCACTTTTTCCATCCACTCCCAAGGAATGGTTTCATAAATTGGGTCCCTTAATCCAAATGTTGCATTTCTTCTAATTGACCAAAACCCTAGTTCTCGAAATCAATGAGTAAAGAAACTTCTGAGGCATGGCACTTGTGAGTGAGAGGTTTCATAGAGGAAATTGTATGTGAAGAATCCAACACAGTAGACGGTTCCTCAATCCGATTCTTTTTTTTTTCATTTTATGCTTAGTTGCAAGCCGCATCCCAAACCATTTAAGGGAATCTTGTCCAATACCTCCTTGGGGCATAAAAACCTAACGAGGCATAATTTTTCAGTTTTGTGAGATGAAGAAAGCTTGTTTAGGAATGGACAATGTGACCACATTGTCAATCTACTCCCGAAGCATGGTTTCATAAATTGGACCCCTTAATCCAAATGTTGCATTGCTTCTTATTGATCCAAACTCTAGTTCTCGAAATCGATGAATAAAGAAACCTCCGAGGCATGGGTCACGGGAGTGAGGGGTGCTCTAGATGAAAGCGTATACCAGGAAACCAACATAGTCAAAGGTTTCTTAATATGATTCTCGATTTTCATTTTATGCCCATTTGCAAGTCCCATCCCAAACCATTTCGAGGACTCTTGGCCAATTCCTCCTTGGGGCATAAAAACCTAATGGAGCAGCATTTTTTAGTTCTGTGAGATGATGCAATCTTGTTTAGGCATAGACTAGGTGACCACATTGTCCATCCGCTCCCAAGGAACAGTTTCATAAATTGGACCCCTTAATCAAAATGTTTCATTATTTCTTACTCGATGAAACCCCAATTCTTGAAATCAATGAATAAAGAAACCTATGAGGCATGGGACCCGAGAGTGAGGGTTTCTCTAGATGAAATCGTATGCAAAGAATCCAACGGAGTCAACGGTTCCTCAATCCCAGTCTCATTTTTCATTTTATTCACAATTGCAAGCCGCATCCTAAACCATTTCGGGGACTCTTGGCCAATTCCTCCTTGGGGCATAAAAACCTAACAGAGTAGCATTTTTGCATTCCGTGAGATGATTCAAGCTTGTTTAAGCATGGACTATGTGGCCACATTGTCCAACCACTCCCGAGGCACAATTTCATAAATTGGACCCCTTAATTGAAATATTGCATTGCTTCTTATTGGGCGAAACTCTATTTCCTTAAATCAATGAATAAATCATCCTATGATGCATGGGACCCAGGAGTGAGGGGTTCTCTAGCTAATATCATATGCCTGGAATCCAACGGAGTCGACAGTTCCTCAATCTGAGTCTCGATTTTCATTTTATTCCCAATTTCAAGTTGTATCCCAAACCATTTCAGAAACTCTTTTCCAATTCCTCCTCGGGGCATTGTTGTTGGGAAAAACACCCTACAGACTAGCAGACTAGGGTCAAACTTGCATGCATATTTGACCGAATAGAAACTAATTTTTTACCTACATCCCAAGATTTAAATCCCTTTTTCTCAGTAAATGCAAGGAAAAGGACCACCTATCTTATTACTGGCGTTCGATGTAGATCCTCCGTTGTGCTTGACTACTTGCTTGCGCTGCTCCTTCCAAAGATAACCTACACTCAAGACAAACAACAACTATGCATGCATGCTACTTCTATACTCAAGGGTTAGAAATCAAGCGTGAATTAATCAAACCATAGACAATTCATGCATTGGGATGGGAAAAGCATTCTTTTTATTACTGAAAGTGAATCAACTTACAAAAGCTGAGACCGACTACCACTCCTTGAACCTGATCCTGGGCTCCTCTTCTTTTGTCCTTCAACTGCTTTGCATTAAATCTCCTTTGGCATGAGGAAAGGCTAAAGGGTTGGGACAATGGATTACATAAATGGGCAGAGTTTGTTCGCTATATTTTTTCCTCCTCCAAATGGTACCCCTACCCCTTCTTTTATAGGCTAGAAGGAGCTAGGGTTTTGGACGAACCCTCGGCCATGCATGGCCGGGAGTTAGAGTTAACTGACCCATAGATTTTTGTTTCATCAGCAACTTTCCTTTTTTCATGCTTTGTTAGGTACACGCGGGCTGTTGTGAGTCATCCAGTGTGTACACATGTTTAGTAATGGGTTAGGGCGCGTGGGCCTTTAGACAAGAGGATTTTCAAAGAGTTGTTCAGCAGAGTTTTGGCAAAGAAGGGATATGAATTGGCCTGATGCCAGGTAAGAATGTGTGGTGCAATTTAGGGTTATAACAGATGCCCCCTAATGTGTGATGTCAGAAGAGCATCTGATGGCTGAAATATATTACCAATCTTTACTGATGTACTAAACAATTGAGCCCAAGGATCAGGAACCAGGAGGTGTCGTCTGCAAAATAAAAAATGTCTCACTGAGGCGGGCATACCCATGCTCGGGATAAAATAGAACCATGGATACCAATCAAATACATTGTAGATCCATGTCAATTAACTATAAAGAGTAGCTGCGAATAATACACAGCAGAGCTACATCTTGAAATCAGAAAGATATACATATAGAGTATCCATCTTCCAGAAGCTGATTCGGCCTGATGGTTGGACTTCAGAGCTTGAGCAACAACTTAAAAATCTTCCAAAACTTGGGTAGGAGTGTAATATGAGTGTACGAATGCACTACCCAGAGGTCTTCGACGGCTCGTCGGTCATGGACTTGATAATCTTGATGATCGGACTGAAGGCTTCAGTGATTTCGAACAAGGACTTGATTGGACGTTCAGGATGGTTGGGTATGCGAACAAGAGACATATTGCAGAGGGAACGACTCAGGCTTAGTGACAAACTTCCCTTGGACAATAGCACGAAAAGTGATGAGACTCAGGAATCATAGATGTTAATCATAAGTCTATGAAGCAGGAGGCAATGCAAACTCTCCATATGTTTGGAAGAATAGCCAAACAGTGGAGGACACAACTCTATATAGCGAGAAAATCTTCCTAAGGTCGTACTACATCCCATAGTATGATGATCAAATGGACATATGTGCTTTATCCAAGGGTGACTCATTATGCTGCCAATAAAGAAAATACTTTTCCCATCCTCTTTTTGGGGTATATTTGATTTTTTTGTTCTTTTCAATAATTTTGGAAAAAGAATAAAGGAACATTACGTTACAATGGAGGAACGAGCACTGCAAACATACAAGCTCAAGGCACAAGGACAAGACTGATGTTCTGGTAAAATGATACTCGAGAAAAATCCTCCGGCGGCCAAAGGTGTTAAGACACAGAAGCAAACTATCATAAGGCTAGTGGATAAGGTATGCAAATGCGGTTGATAGAACACATAATGGTAACGTCCTTCGATGTAAGTTTAACGAGCCTAGAGAAGGTAAGCTCGATGGTTTTTCATATTTAGAGAGTCTGAAAAAGCATAAAAGGAGACTCCGCTAGGGTACCTTTTTCGAAAATAATCTAGTCGGTTCGAAAAAGGGATAAACTAGCACCAATTAGACATCAATTCAAAACCATTTTAACGAGTGTGACAAGGACAAGATCACTCGGCTATTTTTTCACTTTTAAGGAGTCTGAAAAAAGCTTAACTATGGACTCAAAAGCTTAACTATGGACTCTGTCAAGAATATTCTTCTGGACCAATTTAACAAGTGTGAAAGAATAAGGTCACTCGACAATCTTTTCAATTTTAGGGAGTCTGAAGAGAGCTTAACTATGGACTCCGTGGGGGTTTCTTTTTCGTAAATTTAGTCCCTTAGGCCCGAAAAAGGAATAAAATTATACATGAGAGTACTCTTCTAAAGAATGGGAATTCGATAGAGTATACCTTTGTTCGTACAGTTGATCGTCCGGACTGAAAAAGGGGTAAACTACCACCAGACAGACGTGACTTCAAATTTCAGTTTAATGAGCGTGAAAGGCCACAAGATCGCTCGACAATCTGTTCATTTTTATAGGGTCTGAAAAGGGATTAAAAGGAGACCCGTTATTTTGGGAGTCCTGGGGGTGAGACAAAGAGCGAAAAAGAATCATGCAAATGAGCCTCAAACTCATATTTAGGAAAGACTATATGGACTGCCGAGCCTATAGTGTTTTTAGAAACGGCATGGACACCATAATGCAACCAGGACCTACCTAGGGCATCCATGTTCTGGTAAGCTCTATCGCCAAGATGTGACACTTCTAAAGCAAATATGATGGTTCTGTGTCACAACCTGATGGGATCGATCCTATAGCAAACTAAAAGCAAGTACTGACCCTCCTTTAGCTTGTTGTGTTGGAAGGATGTATGTCCAATGGAGGGAAAGGGAGCATGAGGCAATCAGTGAGTTGGTTGCAGCAGATCCAAATGTCATGGCCGTGTTAATGCAATGTGGTTTACTCAAATTATTTCTATGTCCATTTATGCACGCACAACCAAGGCTACTGAATGCCTTGATTGAGTACTGGCACCTTGATGCAGAGGCATTTATTCTAGAGGGGCAATCACTGGTGCCCACCACCGAGGATATCTACTTTCTGACTCGCCTCTCAAGGAGAGGGGAACCAGTCAACTTCCAGACATTTACTGCGGGGCCGAGAAAGATCTCGGAATTGATAGTTGAGCATTGTGAGGCTGGGACTGACCATGTGGGATCCCAGGTACCTATTGGTAATATTACAAGCTTAGCGTTGCAGACTATATTGTTACTGATTGGGCAGATTACCAGATCAGTAGCCTTGCAGCAGGTGTCTTGCGCACAGATGAACTGTACCATTCAGTGCATGAATGCACAAATTTTCGACTGGAGTACCACACTGCTCGAGTGCATGAAGAGGCAATTGACAGATTGTCGACAACGGACACAGAGGAACTTCAGGTTCAGGACCATCTTGTGTTCATTCTTTTTTGAGAGAGTTCTGAGTTTTAGTCCTCGGGTTGTAGTACGAGAACATCAGGCCTCTTTCCCTGCAGTGTGTAGATGGGCAGTATTACTGCCACGACAGGGTGGTGGAAGGACCATTGAGTCCTTCGACGATGATTTCTTTGCTTGGTTGTCATGACAGATCCCTGTGATTGAGGACTACCCATATGCAGGGATAGATTTCTCTAGAGATCCTGAGATACCCGTGCCTCTTGGTGAGGAGCGAGGGGAGAACCTTTGTAGTTTTTTTGTTTGCATATGTAATTTTTATGTCTTTTTGTTATATATATCACTTTTTTTGTATGCCAGAGTATTTGACGGATAAACGTTTGTTGTATGCAGATGTGGGACCCGTGCGACCTACCTATTATGCACAGAACAGGCATCATCCACATCCAAAAGTCACGGCTGCCGCCGCTGGGGGAGAAATAGTAGCAGGGAACCTCCCAGCTGAAGAGGCCGAGAGGGTCCTTAGATGAGTTGAGCAGAACTTCACTGTGCTCACTTGCACAGTCCTGATGGCAGAGATAGAGGACCTGCTGCCATCCATGTAGCCTCATGTAGTGGGGGCACCTCAGACATGGGTCCGATTGTTTAGGCGTTTAGCCCGTGTTGTGGATGATTATAACAGGGCCCATAGGGCCTGAACCTACTTAGAATTTTTATGTGCCCCAAGCACCTACTTGTATATATTTTTTGAGAGCATAATCCCGGTGACTCGTTACTATTCCCATTTTTGAGGCACTTGCATCCATCTATGTACTCTGGTTATTTTATGATGTTTATATATGGTTTTTATCTTTTTGTGTCTTATGGATTCTATGTGCAAAAATGTATTTACATGTTTATGTCCATGTTCTTTTATATGTGGGCAAGATGCCAATCTAAAATTTGATTAGCTAGAGTATTTGTGATTTGGTTTAATCTCCTAGGAACATGAAAATATGTAATACAATCAAAGTTTCATTCTAAGAGACGTACCCTAAGGAATCATTGGTGTAAAGTTGGATCATGAACCCGATATACTCTATTTAGCTGCGACACAACCAGTTGAGCGTCAAGATAGACCCAGAGATGAGAGATACCCAATGACAAGGCGTCACGAAGAAACTCAATAACTATACTATACTCGGCGACATTATTTGTGGTGTCACCTAAGCATATACCTCCGGAAGATAACAAATGGCCCTGAGGTGTAAAGATTACCCAAGCTGTGGAGGCAAGCCTCCACGTGTGTCGACTAGCTCCATCTGCATACCCAACGAACACCTTAGAATCACTTGACATATGCCATATTGATGAAAGATAACATCAATGACACGTCCATAACACTTAAAATAAGCTTAAAAAGTAATAGTACAAAGACTATACATATGTTACAGCAAGTTACCCACAGTGACTTGTTTATGAGTAACATTTCTTGAGGTAGAGCCCATTTCTAGGCTCCGCCAAAGTATTCCCTTCAAAATCAACCAAACGATAAGTGCCCTTTTTTAATACCTCTTTTATAATGAAGGGTCCGAACCACATGGGTTTAAACTTTCCTGCCCCCAGGGGGTCCTTATCTTGGTCATAGACCAGGACAAGGTTGCCCTCAGATAAAATCTAAGGATGAACAGACCTATCATATTGACACTTGACCTTATGTTTGTGAGCCTTGTTGGCCAGGGCTGCATCACGACGCTGCTCATCGAGCTTCTCCATGTGTACTAACCATTCTTCAAGCAGAGAAGTGTCTAGCAATAACTATACTGCCAATTTTAGAGATGGGATTTGACATTCGATGGGTAAGACTGCCTCCAGCCTGTAAACGAGTTGAAAATGTGAGAAACCGGTTGCAGTCTTAACAGATGTTCGGTAAGCCCATAATGCCGAGTATAACATCAAATGCCAATTTGACTTGGCTGAGTTGATAGTTCGTTGTAGAATAGTCTTAAGAGTTTTGTTTAAAGCTTCCACCTACTCATTGGCTTGGGGGTAGTAAGGTGATGAATGCTCCTGTCGTAACCCAAGCTTTGATGTTAATTCAGTCATCATTTGGTTCTGAAAGTGACTGCCATGGTCAGTGACAATCTCTCTCG
>CBVK0100752765.1:0-13164 GCA_900067695.1 Picea abies
CACCCTACCACCTTTACCCTGTGTGGACTCCACTGGAGTCGGCTCCCACAACGAAACAAAAGAACTATCTCACCTGAGCTTAGTCTTTCTGACTCCTTCAGAGCACTTTCATGCGCTTCTCGTGCCCGACTTCAAGGGCCTTCAAAGTGTTGAAGCCTTTCTGGGCTTTCTCTATCCAGGCCTGTTACTAAGCCTAGCGTCCAACCTGCACTCCCCTACGCGACTTTGAACGGTTCCAATTCACCCTAGCCACAGAGAACAAAGTTCAACGGCTCAGGCTCCTCGACGCACTCTATGCGGAGGAATTCAACTGCACTCGATGCAGGAATCTCCTGGACTAAGCAGAGAAACAATTGAAACTCATTCTCTCAGGTTTCTAACCTGATATGCAATCACATAAGCAACATATAGAAGATAAGCATAAAAAGAAGCAAACATGCAAAGGCATAATATCAACAACACACAGAGATCGAACACATCCATGGGATTGAAATCACAGTCTTTCTTCTATTTATTCAATCTGTACATGGAGTCTCTTCACAAGCTCTCTGCTCTGCTCTTCTTCTTGCAAATGCTGAATTATTATTCCATTTACACAAGGAGGGTGCCTATATTCGTTTTCCCTCCTGGAAGATGAAACTGTCTAATCTACAGCTAACCCTATCTACCAGCATTTAAAACTGTTAAATGCCTCCTTATCTACACCATATTACAAATGCACTTGCTTTGAATGCCTTTAGTAAACGGCGGCGCAACAATACCAAGGTGAAATTAAAAATCAAAAAGGTTTGCTGGCTTGTCCAGCTGTATGTTCTCTTTCTCCTCGCAGTGGCTCATATGATGTATTGTGGATGTTGCGGATGCTCCTACATCATACTCCGCGGCTCGAAAGATTTCATGGGCTCCTGCCCATGAGCTCCTGCACTGTCTGCCCATGGTTCAAAATTTTTGCTTCTGTCTGCCAGCTGGCATCCTCCACTGTGTGATCTTTCCACTTCACCAGATATTCAAAGTACTACTTTCTCCTGGTCTTTTTACCTACTCTTTTATCCAGTATGCACTCCATCTGCAGCTTCTATGCAACTGGTAACTGTTTCTGCCACTGGATCACTGGTTCCTCAGTTCCAGTGCTTGCTTCTTCAGCCCTGTAAGGGTATAAATCCGAAATGTTAAAGATCGGAGATATCCCGATGTCTTCTGGAAACTCAAGCTCATATGCATTCTCCCCAAACTTCTTCGGGACTTTACACGGCCCGATCTTCTTTATCTTGAGCTTATTATATGTTCCTCTCGGGAACCTCTCCTTTCTCAGGTGCGCCAGAACCATGTCTCCAACTTCGAACTGAAGCTGTCTTCTTCTCTGATCGGCCCTGCGCTTGTACTCTTGATTCATCTTCTGCAGTCACTGTTTCACCTCTGTGTGAAGTTCTTGCATTGCTTCAGTGAATTCCTCAGCTCTCGCGCTGCTGGTTTCAGCCGGTTCTAGCTTCCTGAGCTCAGACACTCCTCTCGACTGTGTTCCATATAAAATTTGAAACGGTCTCTTACCTATGCTCCGATTTACAGAATCGTTGTACGCAAACTCTACCTGTGGTAGAATTTGATCCCAACTGGTGTGATGTTCCGTCACCAGGCTTCTCAACAGATCCCCCAAGCTTCTGTTGACTACTTCGATCTGCCCATCTGTCTGCGGATGGTAAGCAGAACTGAATGCTAAGTTGGTCCCCAGCTTCTTCCATAGCATCCTCCAAAAATGACCTATGAACTTTGTATCCCTGTCCGAGACTATGCTTCTCGGTAATCCATGCAACCGCACGATTTCTTTGAAAAACAAATTTGCAATGTGTGTGGCATCGCTCGTCTTATGACATGGGATAAAATGTGCCATCTTCGAGAATCTGTCCACCACAACAAAAATGGAATCCACGCCTCTCTGTGTTCTCGGCAAGCCCAACACAAATTCCATACTGATCGCCTCCCATGGCCTCTCAGGAATGGGTAACGGCTGATATAATCCTGTATTCTGTCTTCGGCCCTTCGCGTGTTGACAAATTCTGCACCTGTCCACAAACCTCTTCACATCTGTACGCATGCCTGGCCAATAATATGATTCGCTCAACTTGGTGAATGTTTTGTCATGCCCAAAATGACCTGCTAAGCCCCCGCTATGTTTTTCTTTCACCAAATTCTCTCTCATAGAGCAATCTGGAATGCACAGTTGGTTGCCTTTGAAAAGCAATCCATCCTGTATCAAGAATTTTATCCACGGGCTCCTATCCCTGAGAACTGGGTTCTCGGCTGCTTCATATGCCTCGCCAAAATCAGCATCACCTGCATACATATCCTTCAGGTTTTCAAACCCCAAAGTCTTGACCCTGAATTCCTGCAGCAATAAACATTACCTGCTCAAGGCATCAGCCACCTTGTTCGCAGTCCCCGAAATGTGCTTTATGACAAACGTGAAATTTTGCATGTACTCTACCCACTTCGCATGCTTTTGATTCAGCTTCTCTTGCTGACTCACGAACTGTAATGCATGATTATCACTGTAGAGAACAAACTCCTTGGGGATGAGGTAATGCCTCCACTTTTTCAATGCCTGGATAACGACATAGAATTATTTATCATATGTGGAGTATTTGAGTTTTGCATCATCCAACTTCTCGCTATAATATGCCACAGGTCTGTCATCCTGACTTAAGACCCCTCCAACAGCATACCCACTAGCGTCACACTTCACTTGGAAGGTCTTCTGAAAATCAGGCAGCACTAACACTGGCTGCTCGGTTATCTTTTGCTTCAATAATTTGAAGCTCCTTTCAGCCTCGGTTGTCCACTGAAAAATTTTATGCCGCTTTTTCACAGTGTCCATCATTGCAGCACTGATTCCACTAAAATTTCGAATGAATTTCTTGTAGAAGCTTGCCAAACCGTGAAAGCTCCTTACCTCGAAAACATTCCTTGGCGATGGCCAATTCCTGATTACGTTCACCTTCTCAGGATCCATCTTCAATTCATTTTCCGAAATAACGAACCCCAGATATATGAGTTCCGTCTGCATGAATGAGAACTTCTTCAAATTGATCAGCGACTTCTCTTGCTGCAGTCTCCTCATCACAATGGCCAAATGTCTCAAGTGTTCTTCCCTGGTTTTACTGAAAATCAGTATATCATCCAGGTATACCACCACAAATTTGCCAATGAATTCTCGTAGGACTCCATTCATCAGCCTCATGAAAGTACTTGGCGCGTTTGTTAACCCAAATGGCATGACCAACCATTCGTACAAACCCTCATTTGTCTTGAATGTTGTCTTCCATTCATCTCCCTCTCTCATTCGGATCTGATGATATCTGCTCTTGAGATCTATCTTCAAAAAATAGTTTGCCCCACTCAGGCAATCCATCAAGTCATCCATTCTTGGTAATGGGAACCTATACCTGATGGTGATCTTGTTTATCTTCCTGGAGTCTGTACACATTCTCCAGCCTCCATCCTTCTTTGGACTCAGTACTGTCAGAACAGCACACGGACTAAGACTTTCTCTGACCAGTCCCTTATCCTGCAGCTCCTGTACCTACCTTTTGACTTCCTCGTTCTCCTGAGGTGTCAACCTGTACGCGGCCTTGTTCGGTAGGCTTGCTCCGGGTATGAGGTCAATGTGGTGACTCACACTCCTTATCGGTGGCAACGAACGAGGTAGTTCGTCCACTATAATATCAACAAACTCTCCCAGCAGTCGCTGAATCTCTTCTGGCAAGTCGTCCACTCTTGTGCTTGTCAGAACAACCTTCGGCTTCCTAAAAACAAAGAACTGTGGATCTTCATCCTTCTCCAACTCTGTGAGAAGCTCTTTCCCACTCATGAGAAGTATCGTGCTACTAACTTCCGGTTTCACTTCTTTATCCTTTATCGGAAGCAATTTATGAATTTTTCCATCCTTCTCTAAGGTGTAAGTATTCATCCTCCCGTCATGAAAAACATTTCTATCATACTTCCATGGTCTTCCCAACAGTATATGACACACGTCCATGGGAATGACATCACACATAATCTCATCATGATAATTCCCAATTTTAAATTTAACTAAGCATTGTTTAGTGACACTTACCCGGTGTCCTTTCTGTAACCACGAGACTTTGTATGGACTCGGGTGCTTAGTCGTCGACAGCTCCAATTTCTCCACCATCTCGGTCGAGACAAGATTGTTTTTGCTTCCGCTGTCAACTATGACCTTGCATTTTCTGTCCTTGGCTGTACAAGCCGTTATGAACAGTCTGCTCCTCTGCACTGAGCGGTCCACCTCTTTCTCGGGTGTCAACAGAATCTTGTGCATTCCCAACGATCTTCCGCTGTCAGCATCTTCGCTCTCGACATCATGCCTCTGTGCCTCAGCAACGTGAGCCTTTCCTCTGTCCAATTTTCTCTCTGGACAGTCCACGGCCTTATGTCCATCTTTACCACACGTGAAACATGTGATAACTCCTCCACGTCCTCTACCTCTACCTCGGGTACGAGGAAATGTATTTGCATCAACATATCCCCCTTACTGATCATCTTGATGCCTCCTCAGCTCATCAAATTGTTGTCTCTGCTGTGAGGTTCCACCTCTCTCAGCTCTACCCTGAGGCCTCTTCCAATCCTCCTTGGGCTTCTGTGTTCGTTCTTGAACAACAGTTTTTTCTCTAGGCTGGCTTCTGCCTCGCCCTCGCTGACCTTGCTTGCATCTCAGCTTCTCTTCGGCCTTCAGAGCCATCTGATACGCATCCTCAATTGTGCGGATGGTCAGCATGCTCAACTCATCCTGAATGTCATACCTGAGACCATTCAGGTATCTCGCCACCTTTTCGTCATCATTCTCCTGATGACCAACTCGAATATTGAGCCTGTAGAATTCTTCGGTGTACTCCTTCACCGTCATCAACTTCTGTCTCAGGTTCTGCATCTGCCTGAACAGAGTGATCTGGTAATCCCTCAGGATGAACTTCGCCTTCATCTTGGCGATCATCCGATCCCAGCTCTTGATATTCTGTTTGCCTTTGGAACGTCTGTCTGCCTGCAGCTTGTCCCACCATAAGGCTGCATGTCCTTTCAGCTTCGTGACGGCATGCCTTATCTTCTTGTCCTCTTCGATATCCTCATAATCGAAGTAGGTGTCGAGTGCTCGGATCCAATCCAGCAACTCCTCTGCGTTCAGACTCCCCTCATAAGTCGAGTGTCCATCTTCGTCTTCGAGATCATCCTCGAAATAGTTCTGATAAACCTCTCTGTCAAGGCATCTTCTGATGTGACCTCTTCTCGGTCATGTCCAGCTTCCTCTTCAATCTCAGGATCGCTGAACTCTCCTGCATCGGCTCCATGCCTTTGGGTGGTCTCCATATCTTCGAGTCTCGCCCTGAGATCTCGTATTTGGCGTTCCATTTCTGGGTTGTCTGCTGGCATACCCCTTCTTCGAGCGTCCCTGTCCTCACGATCAGGTGACTGCCTCTCTCTTCTGGGCGGCATTATGTCTCTCCTCTCTGCTACCTGAACAAAGAGAATTCCAACTCAGCTCTGATACCACTCTGACGCAACCTGCCCCTCACAGAGCAAGCTGCTCCCACCAGGACCTTCTCAAACTCTCAGGCCCGAAGAGTCAAAGTACTCTTTCTCCCTACTCGGGAGTCCGCTACCCACAGTAGGCTCCTTCACCTGTCTCCCTCTTAGGAAATCGGGATATCGCCCCTCGGAAGTTCACGGTTCACGCGAACACGATTCACATACAAAACAAAACCCTGACCCCCGAGGGTCAATGGTCAACAGCTTCTATTCGGGAATTTCCCCCATCGGGAAATCGGAGTAGGTGATGTCCTGAATCCTTGACCCCGAACCCCGAACTCCGATTGCATGTGCAGAATTGAACCTCCCACTTCCGAACTCTGGTCTGTTGCCACCTGTCTCCCACTCTATCTTGGGGATCCACCTCGCCACGTCCTCTTTGGGATTTCGCTGATCGCGGATTCACGATGCAAAGTTTTCTTGAGGATGAAAACCCCGAAACGTCAAACCCCAATATCCGAGACCTGATGCCACGTATCCCTCCGATGATCGACGGCTCGGATTTGATTCGGTGAATCGTGACTCGGGATTTCACGAGGCGTAAGACTCTCGTCTTACAATCCCCGAATGCCGAAAACCCCCGAAGCCCGATGGACTTCGGCTCTTCTCCCCCTGAGCTTACGGTTATCCTCCACGCCTCTCCTCCATGATCCGAGGGTCCTCGAGACTTCACAGATCTTCACGGGGGTTCCAACCCGTCGATTCCCTTTCTCTGGAGAATCTTCCACCCTACCACCTTTACCCTGTGTGGACTCCACTGGAGTCGGCTCCCACAGCGAAAAAAAATAACTATCTCACCTGAGCTTAGTCTTTCTGACTCCTTTAGAGCACTTTCATGCGCTTCTCGTGCCCGACTTCAAGGGCCTTCAAAGTGTTGAAGTCTTTCCGGGCTTTCTCTATCCAGGCCTGTTACTAAGCCTCGCGTCCAACTTGCACTCCCCTGCGTGACTTTGAACGGTCCCAATTCACCCTAGCCACAGAGAACAAAGTTCAACGGCTTAGGCTCCTCGACGCACTCTATGCAGAGGAATTCAATTGCACTCAATGCAGGAATTTCCTGGCCTAAGAAGAGAAACAATTGAAACTCATTCTCTCAAGTTTCTAACCTGATATGCAATCACATAAGAAGCATATAGAAGATAAGCATAAAAAGAAGCAAACATGCAAAGGCATAATATCAACAACACACAGAGCTCGAACACATCCATGGGATTGAAATCACAGTCTTTCTTCTATTTATTCAATCTGTACATGGAGTCTCTTCACAAGCTCTCTGCTCTTCTCTTCTTCTTGCAAATGCTGAATTATTATTCCATTTACACAAGGAGGGTGCCTATATTTGTTTTCCCTCCTAGAAGATGAAACTGTCTAATCTACAACTAACCCTATCTACCGGCATTTAAAACTGTTAAATGCCTCCTTATCTACACCATATTACAAATGCACTTGCTTTGAATGCCTTTAGTAAACGGCGGCGCAACAATACCAAGGTGAAATTAAAAATCAAAAAGGTTTGTTGGCTTGTCCAGCTGTACGTGCTCTTTCTCCTCGCAGTGGCTCATATGATGTATTGTGGATGTTGTGGATGCTCCTGCATCATCCTTGAACCACTACAAAGTTTCTTTCAAGGGGATATTTGACCTCCAATTGGGATATGTGTGACGTTAGGTGGTTTCATGCACCAAGGATAGGGCTAGGGGTCATAACCATGACAAGGAGAGAAAATAAAGGGACTCAAGTCATATATAAATATTTTAAGGATGTTGTCCATGAACATGGACTCAAATCACCACATAGGACCTCTTAAAAGAATCTTTGATCTCAAAATGGGATATGGGTGCCTATAGTAGTTTTTTCATACGAAGGATGGATCTTGGTGGCTTCACCATGGTAAAGTAGTGAAAAGAAGAGACATATCAACTAAATGAATATTTTAGGGCTCATGGGATAAAATGGGGTCTTAAACCATTACATGCATCCTTCAAAGGAGATATTTAGCCACCAAGTGGGATACATATGCAATTAGGAGAAAGTTTTGACGAAGGATGGGATTTTTTATTAATTTATATAAAAAATTAAAAAATTATTTTAGGCTACAATTTTAATATTAACATTACCATATTAATAACTATCAATAGAACTCTATGTCCAAGGTCATTCTCAGAACTCATATTTTTCTACAATGTGCCTTAAATGAAGCCATATACCTTCTTTTACTTATCAACCAATCCTTGAATCTATGTAAGAGATTGGTGGGGAAAGTCTTTTCACATAATAATGGGAGCATGGGTTGAGTACAATCTTCATGACATGGGAAGTGTAAGAGTCCTACATTCCGCTAGTTATAGGTAATGTCATCCATCATTTCCACCACTGATATCATTGTCATTGACTCTAACATTGTGGGAAGCAAATATAGTTCATCATGCACTATCCATTATATACTCTTTATATCCTTGAGAGACAAATATAGTTATTTTAGGAAATTCTTAGAAAGAATACAATAGATCAAGCTCTTTCTATCCACACTAAAGAGAACTAGATAGAATAATATATCTAAGGGACCATGAAGTACATAAAGTGAATATATTCCTTATGTTGCATGTTGTAGTGGAAGAGAGTTCCTTATCTATCGCATGATGAATCATATTCTTGTAATGCTTTGTGTTGAGAAGGTTAGGTAAGAATGTGAGTAGAAAGGTTGGGATGAGAAATATAGAATCTTATTGCTTGGTTTTTCACCATGGTGGCCTCATAGCCTAGGTTGGTGGAGGTATCTACACTAGATGGTTGTGGTTCAATGGAAGTTTTCTTGTACATGACCAATCTCTTGGACCAATTTTTGTTAAAATATAAGTCTCATTTTTTTGTTTATGAATATGAAAAATTACTATTACTCCCCGTCATAAAAATTTTATGTGTTATGCATGTTATGTGTCATTTTTTTTTCCAATTTTGAATTTAAGTATACAAGGAAATGAAGGAAAATTTCATGACGCAAGAGAAGAAAATGGTTTACACCTTTTCGGAAATGTGTTTTGGATCATGGAGGTGACCACCCTTCAAACTTGCACGTTTCAAAGACATTAAAAGGTTAAATGACTGAAGAATAGTTAAACATCTATGAGGAAATAACCATGTACAAGTGCAAAGGAAGGCTACTAGGTGGGCTTGAAACAAGAGAACTCTTAGTTCACACATACACAATACATAAGATAAGACACCATGTAAGACTCAAGTGCACCACTATATAAGGGAGTTTTATCCTTTGGAATACATTGTGCAAGAATATTAGATATGAAGTCTACCTAATAAAATATCATCCCATGCTTGAGCACCCCATGCATAATCAAAATCCATCTTAACTATATGTATCTAGTGCATCATCTACCATACAAGACGTTCATGAGAATTTATAAGGCTTGAAGTTATCATAAGAATGGAGGGAGGCCATGAAGCCTAAGGAAATGGCTGGAGGATATGGAGTTCACTATAGTTTAAAATTGTTTAAATATTTCTAACCTACAAGGTTACATATAAAATAAATAATGCAATATAGAAGATGAAATAGTCAAAAAAAATGTGTCTAAACTGAAATATGTGCTCGGGTGGTACAACAACTATTTGATAATACTTATTTCAATAGGTCAATGACAATGTATGGCTTTGATGTAAGAGTTTCACATGGTGTATTTTATAAATACAAAACACAATCCTAAGACTCTAACACAACTCAATTGACCTTCACTCAAATAGTTAAATAGTAATTAGGCCTTCAAAGTGATTCAATGTATAGTGATGCAACCCACCATAGAAAACACATGAAGGCATGAGAGGCACTATGACTCCACTATAGTTGAAGATGAAAGGGGACCTATGGGAAAATAAATCCTCTATCTCCAAGGTCATTATTAGAACTCATATTTTTCTACAATGTGCCTTAAACAAAGCCATATACCTTCTTTGACTTATCAACCAATCCTTGAATCTATGTAAGAGGTTGGTGAGGAAAGACTTTTCACATAATAATGGGAGCAGGGGTTGAGTATAGTCTTCATTCCATGGGAAGTGTAAGAGTCCCACATTCTGGTAGTTATAGGTAATTTCATCCATCATTTCCACCAATGATATCATTGTCATTGACTCTAACAATGTGGGAAGCACTCTAACATTATTTCTCTTCATATTTCATGTTTTATTCTTCATTTCCAACCCATACCAATTTGGAAATTAACCAAAATCAACATCAAGAAGAGGAAAATTGTAGACTTTGGATGAAATATAGTGGTTGTAGGTGAGCATATAGGATAGGGAAGATAACAATTCATCATTCACTATCCATTATATATTCTTTATATCCTTGAGAGACAAATATAGTTCATTTAGGAAATTCTTAGAAAGAATACAATAAATCAAGCTCTTTCTATCCACACTAAAGAAAACTAGAGAGAATAATATATCTAAGGGACCATGAAGTAAATAAAGTGAATATGTTCCTTATGTTGTATGTTGTAGTGGAAGAGAGTTCCTTATCTATCGCAGGATGAATCTGATTCTTGTAATGCTTTGTGTTGAGAAGGTTAGGTAAGAATGTGAGTAGAAAGGTTGGGATGAGAAATATAGAATCTTATTGCTTGGTTGTTTTACCATGGTGGCCTCATAACCTAGGTTGGTGGTGGTATCTACACTAGATGGTTGTGATTCAATGGAAATTTTCTCGTACATGACTAATCTTGATCTGGATTATTTTCGACACCAAATGTGAGCAGAGATATAATAAAGAAATGAGCAGAGATGTCGTAGATATTCAATAATATAACATAAATGTATCAGAGATGTAACCATAAACACAGATATACAGTAATACATGATCTCTATTAATGAAGGAAATGTACAGAGACTGTAAAAATACTGAGTGAAAGACTCGCTAGAATGGTGGCAGCTTATCTCTGAGAAGAGATGTGATGGCTACTTTCATTCGCAAGAAGATGATTACAATGAGGCTCTGAAGACCTTTTTACAATAAAAAAGAATGCCAAAATTCCTAGACATCCAAAAACCTAACCCTAGGAGATGAAGCACCAAAAGTCGTGTGGGCCCCGTTTGGGTAAGTGAGTACATCAACTTCCCAAGGTCGTAACTTTTGCATATGATCTTCGTTTTAGGCATGTGATAGCTCGTTGGAAAGGTATTATAAAGGAGATTAATTTTGGGGGATCAATGCCTTTGGATATCAATGAGAACCTCGATCTTGAAAAACCTTCATTTGGGCCCTCAAAATGGCCCCGGAAGTTAAAAACTGCTAAAAATAGTAAATTGCCAAAATTGCCAGAAAACTGTTTTGAGCTAGTCGAAAAAGATGGGTGGCCACGAATATCCACCAAGATCAATCCTCCCTCCTTAGGAGGCAATGGTCTCCATTTTGTTGAGTTCCCGGGGGAGAGGGAAAAGCATTTGTTGAATCTGCATGTTGGTGAGTTGCTTGCCTTGCTGCAGATGTCGCGCTGCTCGGTTTGTGGAAGTTTATCACAAACCTGTTGAGGCTGAGGCCATTCAAGAAGTCGGGCTACATGAGAGAACAATTTGCAGAAGGAATATTTGCGCTTTGTTGCAACCTTGTCGACTTGCTTCTATTTTATAGAAGGTGCTTGGGGTGAGGCTGTAGTGGTTGTAGCGTCCTTCTGTTCTCCTTTTGAATAGATTGTGAAGAAGCTAAATTTTGCAGTATGAGATAATACCTTGTGGAACTTTTTAGGTGGAACAGTAGTTGGAACTACCTCTGGTATTCTATATAGATGACCCCGTAGAGAAACAATGACACTGCGGGGTCGAGACTCATAAACAACATGGTGCTTCCACATATATGGTTGGCCCAAGAGAACATCATAGAAATAAAGTGGGAAAACATCACATAATACCTCATCCTTGAAGGGTTGGATGTCGTATGACAATCGACATTGTTGGCTGACACAGAGATCTCGTCCTTGGTGAAGCCACCCAATGTTGTATGGCTGCGAGTGTGGTGTTGTCGGCAGTCCCAACTGTTTGATGACCTCTAATGAGATGAGGTTCTTCCGGCTTCCGCTATCAACAATAAAATGCAGCGGGGTACCCTTCACCCACATCTGTGAATGAAAAGGGCACTCCCCCTCTTCAGGATATGTTGGTTCTTCTGGTTCAATTTTTGTGGTCGTGACAATGGCAGTGGGGTCCGTGTCAATGATTTTTCCTTTACCATTATTTTCAAAATCGGATTATGAATCAGGGTTCGGCTCTTTATCTTTGATCTTGACCACCAATGATTGTTTTGAGCAACATTCACCAGTGTTGTGCCAGGGGCTTTTGTGGAACTTGCACCATTTTTTGGTGTCCTTCTTTGTCTTCCCTTGACCCTTCTTTTCCTGTGTCTTGGACTAGTTTTCGGGAGGCTATTTGTTAGGGACATCTTTGTCATACTTTGGTTGTTGCGGATTTGGATACCTGAACTCCCATTTTTTCTGGTGCTTAAATTTCTGCTCGATTTTAACAGCATATCGATAAGCAGCACCGAGTGATGAGATGTCCAGAAAATCCATTTCAGTATGGATGTATTTGTGTAGGGCCCCACGGTATTTCAGAACCAAATGTCCCTTGGAGTCTTTGATACCCAGCTTGGTGTGCAAGGTATGGAAGGTATTGGTGAACTCTAGAACTTCTTGGCCCCTCTCTTGCCACAATGTGGTCCATCTCATGTATTGGTCCTCATAGTTTCCAACATGGTAATATTGTTTCTTTACCACATCCACAAAAAATCCCAAGTGGGATCGACCCCATATATTCCAAAGCCCTCTGTGGAACTTTGCTCCCAGTAAGTTTCCCACCAATGTTTGACATGAGGGAGAGATTTAAGGAGTGTGAAGGTGATATTTTATTTGTCGAAAAAATTGTGAATAGAGAAATAACCTTCTAGCAGAGTTAACCATTTTTCTAGGGCTTCTGCATCTATCTATCCTTCAAATACAGGAATACCAAAATTAACTTGTACCTTGAAAGGTGAGGTTTATCCAAAGTGGCCTCTTGATGAAGATGTGCCTGATGCTGTCGACAGGCGTTGAAGGATGTGGGAAAAATTCTCCATCATTTCATCCCTCTATCGCGTGAGAGCTTGCTCAAGCAACAGATTGATAGGATCGTTTGCTCCGTCGTTTTTATTTTCTTCCACCATTGAGGGTTTCTTGGGTGTGTGAGAGTGATTTTCCTCAAGAGAGACAAGCTCGAGACCCAACTTGCTATACTCAGACCTCGTCGGGGACATGCACTGAAAACGATCAAGAGCAACCTGCTCTAATACCACTGATCCAGATTTTTTTTCGGCACGAAATGAGAGCGGAGATATAACACAAAAATATTCAGAGATATTGCAAGAGAGACAACAATATAACAGAGATATAGCGGAAATATAACAAGAGTCACATATATACAGTAATACAGGATTTCTATTAATGAAATAAATGTACAAAGACTGTAAAAGTACAGAGTGAAAGACTCGCTAGAATGGTGGTAGCTTATCTCTGAGAAGAGATGTGA
>CBVK0100752770.1:0-10238 GCA_900067695.1 Picea abies
AATGGAATGTTGAATAACCAGCCATTGCAAGCAGGCCATATCTGGAAGAGACAAGCTATTCAAAAAACTAGGATAGATGTAGTTGGCAACAACAAATAAGTACAAGACCTAAAATTGATATTCAAATCGTTTTTTTTTGAATAAAGGGTTTGCACATCAAGGAAAATGTGAACAAGTTTCATCAATGTACATATTGTTTATTGGTCAGTGGCAGGAGAAATCACAATCGTTGTAGCAAATAGTCTCAGTTGTATTTTGTAACCTATCTTATTTGAATATAGAATAATTACGGTTTATTTTTTAATAGTATTTTCCAATCTTTGGTATTTGTTTTAATTTTATTTTAGAGGACCTGTCCTGCTTCTATTCTTCGGGTCCTGTAAATAGAATGAATTAATAAGTTACAAGAAGGAAGCTCAAGTGTTGACACAATGTTCCTGTTCAGTATCTTGCATATATTGCGACTTCATCTATTTGATAATATCCATGCATATATAATAATATCAATACTCTTGGAATAAATACAAAAACTTCTTCTTCGACAAAGCTTAGGAAATTATGTTTGGGTTTGCAGTATTAAACAACTATGTTCCCTGTTCCATCATATACATCTTGTAGCCAAAGAGCTTCCGTGATCTGTAATTTATGCTTTAACTACTGATAACTCACCAGGCATTCGAAAATCTTGGCATTAATAAAGGAACGACTGAAGCTATCTTAA
The DNA here is from genome assembly GCA_900067695.1 of Picea abies. Taxonomy (NCBI): domain Eukaryota; kingdom Viridiplantae; phylum Streptophyta; class Pinopsida; order Pinales; family Pinaceae; genus Picea; species Picea abies. The sequence continues at coordinate 722 of CBVK0100752770.1, forward strand.
TTACTTAAATCACACCAAATTTTGATTACATTTAATTTAATTTAGATATTAATTTATGGAGAGTCGGCGTTTGCTTATGTCATTGCAAGGAGTAAAAGATGAATAGATGATAAGGATTTTATCTCGTTGAAACCACAATGAAAATTCATGTTTATTGTTGCGTTATATACATCTTGCAATAAAAATTTCCGTGGTTTCAATGAAATTTGAGAACTGAGGAGCATCCTACAAATTGGGAGATCATTTGCATTTGAAATAGAAACAATCCATTAATACATATTAGTATGAATACTATTTAGATAAATATGAAAACTTTCTCCATTAATAAATATTAGTATGAATACTATTGAAATAGATATCAAACATTTCTCTTGGCCAATACTTAGCCAGTTATTTGGTCAACAGGCCCCAGGTTCACGGTACCCAACACCTATGTATCATGTTCCTTCATATACATCTTGCAACCAAAGAACTTCGGTGATCTGTAGTTTATGATTTTACTAGTGAGAACCCAACAGGGGTTTGAAAACATTGCCATTAATAAACGAAAAAAAAGGCTTTTCCATTGTCAGATACATATCCCCTTTCCCCTTTTCCTTTTCCCGTCCATTATGGTTTTCTGGTTTTATACTTAGTCATGTTTCTATGATGGGCAGTTGCAGGGTTTGTGGGATGACATATCTTCATCTCCATTTGTATCTTCACATGACGAATCTGACTGATTGTTGTTCCTTTCCATATCTAGTCAATTTTATGTCCGCAGTTGATGGATCGGTGCATACGAAATGGCCTTTTCTTTTTCTGCCCGTTATCATTTTCTAGATATATACTTAGTCGCCTATCTATGGTATCCAGTTCCATAGTTGGCAGGCTAACATGTCTTCATCTCCATCTATATCCTCACATGATGGATTCGACTGACCGTTGTTCCTTTCCATACTTAGCCATTTTATGGCCACTGTTGCGGCGTCAACGCTCACAAACTCGACTCTTTATCATTCCATTACATACATATTGCACTCAAAACATACGCGATCTACAATTCCACCGTGGGTTCCTCGTATACATTAACTTTGTTCAAAGTATCTCTCGCTGCCTTCCATCCCCAACAACTTCGTGTCCTTCCTGATATACATCAACTATGCTCTTACTAGTGACAACTGGATACAGTGGTACGAAAGATGCTTCCATGATATGCAATTTATGCCTTAACTGGTGAGAAGTCAGCAAGGGTTCGAAAGAATTTGCATTACTAAGAAAACACTATATGTTCTTCTATGAGATACTTAGTCCTTTTTCCCTTGTCTTGTTCCCGTGTATTATCGCTTTCTAGTTATATACTCAGTCACCTTTCTATGATCATGGGTTTCAACGTTGGCCTGGCGAATTGGACCACCCATTGTTCCTTTTCATACTTAGTGAATTTTATGCCCACGGTTGCCAGGTTGGTTCTTTCGAACTGTGCTTCTTGTTGTTCCATGATATACATCTTCCACTCAAAATTTCTGTGATCTACAATTCCATTGTGGACTCCTTCACCCTTTTTCCCTTTTTTTCTTCCCATGTATTATGGGACTATAAAGTATGGACATGATATTTTATATACCATGTACGAATTGCGCATTCCATACCTAGCCACTTTTTGGATCACGGGCTCTCGGGCGGGTGGGCTCAAAATTGGGCCTCCATTGTTTCGTGCCCTACAAATAGCACCCAAAATTATGCGATATACAATTTGACAAGTAGACCTGTGGGTTGGCTGGCTCACCATTGCACTTCTATTGTTTTGTGTCCTCCAAACATCGCTCGCAGTTCCGCGATATAGAATTTGACACACGGACTTCAGGGTTGGCGGGGTGAAGATTTCCATTGTTTACGGATGGCAATCCATATCAAATATCTAACAGTATCTAAAAGAATTATTTTCAATACTATATTAGCTCTTAGTAGTGACAAATGGACACATGTATGAAATAGTTGGCATCACATGCTCCACAATATACAAATTGACTACCGAATTCCAACATCGTCCGCTCTTTCATGTTACATATTATGCATTCAAATGTTTGGAGCGATACAATTTGAACGTCGAGGCCTCACGTCTTCTGCAGAGACCTTGTCAGCCTGTTTTGGATCCTTCTGTTGCTGGGTTCATGAAATGTCCAACTCTTGGATACTGTTTTGGGTTGGCACCAAGCTTCATTCTACCACAGTTCACAAATGTTTCAAAGTATCCCCAATAACTTCCTCTCGTTCCTAATATAGATTGGTTGTGCTCTTACTAGTGAAAACTGAACATAATGGTACGAAACAATTGGCATCCGACCCTTCGCAATATACAAATTGACTACCGAGTTCACATCTTCTACTCAAAATTTCCATGATCTACAATTCCACCGGAGACTCCTTAGTCCTTTTTCCCTTTTCTTCTTCCTGTGTATTGTGGCTTTCTGGTTATATACTTAGTCACCTTTCTATGGTCATGGGTTCCAGCGTTGGCAGGCTGCCATATCTTTATATCCATCTATATAATCACACGACGAATCCGACCGACCATTGTTTTTTTCCATACTTAGCCAATTTTATGGCCACGGTTTCCTAGTTGGTTCTTTCCAACTCTGCTTCTTCTTGTTTTGTGATGTACATCTTGCACTCAAAACTTCCATGATCTACAATTCCACCGTGAACTGCTCAGACTTGCAAGATTCAATCTACCACCATTCACAAATGTTTCAAAGTATCTGTCGTTGTCTTCCATCCCCACTAACTTCTTTTCCTTCCTAATATACATTGGTTATGATCTTACCAGTGACAACTGCACACACTGATACGAAACAGTTCACATCCACCCCTCCACAATATAGAAATTGACTACCGGGTTCCGACATCATCTCCTCTTCTGTGTTACAGATTATGCATTCAAATGTTCTGAATGATACAATTTGACCGTTGGGGCCTCACGTCTTATGGGGAGACCTTGAGAGCCTATTTTGGATCCTCCTGTTCACGGGTTCACGAAATATCCAATTCTTAGTCACTATTTCGGGTTGGCACATTCAAACTCTGCTACTTCTTGTTCCATGATATACATATTGCACTCAAAATTTTTGTGATTTACAATTCCATGGCAGACTCGTTGGTCCTTTTCCCCTTTTCTTCTTCCCATGTATTATTGCTTTATGGTTATATACTTAGTCACCTTTCTATGATTGTGGGTTCCAGCGTTGGCAGGTTCACATATCTTTATCTCCATTTATATAATCACACGATGAATCTAACCGACCGCTGTTGCTTTCCATACTTACCCAATTTTATGGCCACGGTTTTTGGGTTCGCAGTTTCAAACTCTTCTTCTTCTTGTTTCGTGATGTACATCTTGCACTCAAAACTTATGTGATCTAAAATTCCACCATAGACTCCTTGAACTCACAAGCTTCACTCTACCACGGTTCAAAAATGTTTCAAAGTATCTGTTGCTGCCTTCCATCCCTACTAACTTCTTGTCCTTCCTAATATACATTGGTTATGATCTTACTAGTGACTCTTACTAGTGACAATTGCACACACTGATATGAAACAATTTGCATCCGACCATCCGCAATATGAAAATTGACTATCGGGTTCCGCCATCGTCCCCTCATCTGTGTTATAGATTATGCATTCAAATGTTTTGAAGGATACAATTTGACCGTCAGGGCCTCACGTTTTTTGGGGAGACCTTGTCAACCTATTTTGGATCCTCCTGTTCACAAGTTCACGAAATCTTCAATTCTTAGTCACTGTTTCAGGTTGATGCATTTGAACTCTGTTGCTTCTTGTTTCAGGATATACATATTACACTCATAATTTTTGTGATTTAGAATTCCACCACGAACTCCTTAGTCATTTTTCCATTTTCTTCTTCCCATGTATTATCTCTTTGTGGTTATATACCTAGTCACTTTTCTATGATTGCGGGTTCCAGCGTTGGCGGGATGACATATATTCATCTCCATCTATATTCTCACATGACGAGTCCGACCGCTGTTCCTTTCTATACTTAGCCAATTTTATGGTTGTGGTAGCTGGGTTGGCACTTTCGAACTCTGCTGCTTCTTGTTCCGTGATATACATATTGCACTCAAAATTTCCATGATTTACAATTCGACCGCAGACTCTTTAGTCCTTTTTTCCTTTTCTTCCTCCCATGTATTATCGCATTCTGGTTATATACCTAGTCTCTTTTTATGATTGCGGGTTCCAGCCTTGGTGGGCTGACATATATTCATCTCCATCTATATTTTCATATGACGAATCCGACCGACCGTTGTTCCTTTCCATACTTAGCCAATTTTATGGCCATGGTTGCCGCTTTCAAACTCTGTTGCTTCTTGTTTCATGCTATACATCATGCACTGAAAACTACCGTGATCTACAATTCCACCGTGGACTCCTCGAACTCCTAGGCTTCACTCTACCATGGCTCACAAATGTTTCAAAGTATCTCTTGTTGCCTTCCATCCCCACTAACTTCCTGTCCTTCCTAATATACATTAGTTATTTTCTTACTAGTGATATACAAATTTCCCTCTGGACTATCCCACCATACCCTCTTCACTGTTACACGTATTGTACTCAAAAATTTTTGAGACATACAATTTGACCCTCATGCCCTCACCTCCAATGATTGTACCTTGTAACCCTATTTTGAAGCTGCTTTTCCCTGTACTCGCGACCTCCGTACTTTCTTACTATGCAATTAGAAACCTTTCATGCTAACAACTCACCATGCAGGAACCATCAACATTGTCATTAATGAGCTAAACGCTTGAGGAGATCTCCCATTATCACGCATTAAACCAAGATGTGCGGAGAGTTATTTTTTCCCTTCCGATTGTTCATCTCGAACGTCCATCATCGTGTTGGCCTGCTCAATAAATCTACAATGATTAATCGCTCATTGCCATATCTACCATGTTCGCATTTCTATGTATGCAATTACTAGTGTTTAATGTTAACAACACATCATGCAACAGCTGTCCAAATTGTCATTAATGAACGAAAGTCTCAAGGACATCTCCCATTCACACACATTGGACCAAGATTTGCGCAGGGTTATATTATGCCTTCCAACTTTTAATTTCATTCATCGTATGGAGAAAACAAATGTTCTTGTAGACTTATGGCAGTAGGTCGACAATAGTTTTGTGGAGATACAGTAAATATCTTTGGACATCAGGACCAAAACTTCTAGTGGTCCAGGGCATACTTTTACTATTCATACCATTCCACCCAGAACAAAGTGATTTGGACCTCTGGAATAGCTCGTGCAGGCTGCGTCCCTGAGGTTTTTGACTGTAAGGAGGTGGTCTCCTGGTGCGCCGAAAAATATATTCCAGGCCAAAGAATTATTCCACTGTGCAACCATTCTCCTATTTCTTTGTCACCTCAGGTCTTCCGCGAGATGTTAAATTTCCCGAGCCAACATTGACGTTCAAAGGACAAGACTGCAAGTAGTTTCTAGAAAAACATGATAACGATTTAAACATCTTAGCCAAATTCCTCAAAGACCCAACAATAGTTCCTGAAGATATCACAAGGTTGCAGGTAAGTTCCTTTAGAAATCTATTCCAGGAAATTTCTTGGTTGTTTACAAGAATAATGGGACAGGCATCCACAACAAGCATTTCCCATATAAATATTTATATTTTGTATTTCACAGTGAAGGAACAATACATTTTCAATTGGGAGAGGCTAATTTCCATTGATATCGGTTCCCAGTTGTCACGATTCAAAGAATCGAATAAATTTTATATGTCATCCTACTTAATTTTCACAATAGTGCATTGTTGTCTGTTTCCAAAACTTTCTCTTTCCAACACAATAAACTGTGGATTTGACCCACTAACACTTTGGTATGAGGCCCTATGGAGGCATAAGGCCTCCCATTTTTTTTATGAATTTTTTAATGGCTTTGTCTCAATTTTCAAAGATTTATTGTTAGGCAAGGATGCTCCGTGGATGTCTGGCCAGGCAACCAAGTTTTTGAATAGGAAGGGAACACTTGAAGAAAAGGAAAATCAGAATTTCCTCATGGTCTTTGGCTCTAAGGAAAATCCTTCTTTCCTTCCATGCCACATCACATACAAGATGTTTGTTGCAGAAATAACAAGAAAAAAAAATAGTTCATTCCTCTGCCCTGGAAAGTCAGAGACTTCGTGTGTAGAAACATCAACAAGATTGATGAGTTTGCCGACCATTTCAGGAAATTGAACCTAACATATGCTGAAAGGCTAAAAGGGTTCGACCCCAACGGGATTTTTCAAGAACATTTACTGGCAGTTGGCTTCAACAACTCTTTTATCCATATACACCTAACCGAAGATAGGGACAATGACGACAACAATCCTTCTTGTGCTGATTCCGACATAGAGACATTGCAAAGCTCAACTGAATTTTACAGACAACATGGAAAAGTATTCGGTGAGAAGATTACCCAATCCCCCACCAACACTCCCAAGAGCATGACATCACAGAGCATTGCTTCGATGACCCACCCTAGTAAGAAATAAACCCAGAAATCTTCGAATGGAGGAGGAGATAAGAACCCTCCTCGCACAAAAATTGCTAGTTCTCACAAAATTCCATTGACAAAGAAGAGAAAAAACAATGCAGGGCAGGTGAAGGAACCCAAAATTGAAAGTGGACAGCTGCAACTTGAAATTTAAACTGAGCACATGCAGAAAATTGAGTTGTCCACAACGAAAATAGATGCGACCGAAATTTTTGACGAAGATGAATCCTTTTTATTCCAGAGTGTTGTTTTTGATAGCCAATCTAAAAGTATGGTCATTGAAAAGAGAGATGTAACAAACAAGAAAGGAAAATCTCTCACAGAGATTAACTTTAGAAAAATGTGGCCGTCCCAAATCTCCTAATTTCACAAAGTAACCAGTGAAATTCTAAAGGATTCCATTGGAGGAATTGAGATGGAAAATGATAGACTAAAATACCGCCTCAACGAATTTGAGCAGACTTTCATTACAACCCCATAATTTTCCATTCCTTTAGAAAAAATCATACCTTCTACCACTGCAACCAAGATGAAAGTATGCTCTACCCTCCTTGCATGCTCTAGAGCCCTTATAGAGAATAACATGAACAAAAGAATGTGTTGGAAAATATTTAACAGAAAACGAATGGCAAATATTTAACAGACAACGAATGCTTATCATTGATGGAAAGTACAACAATGAAGATGGCATGAGTACAAGAAGTTTGTAACAAATAGGCAAACAAAAGATAAATTCAGGAAGATCGAATGATCGAAGGCAACGCAACATTGATCGAATGATTGAAGTCCCGTAAAGTTTGAGAAGAATTTCTGATCGTTGGATCCCATTCAAAATTCCTGAAAGAACGAGGGCCGTTAGATCTGAATGTAGACAAGAAGAGCATTGAAGAGGAGGACAGATCTCAGACGTTAGATCCAAGCGCAGGACCCGACCAACGTTGGATCAAGGAGAACCTGCACGTTTTTTAAAGTACAAGGAGAAGCGGGCGTACAAAATTATGAAAGAAGGAGGACCACCCATTTATGGGTAGGACACGTAGGGATAGATCATCATTTCGATGAATGGAGAGTCAAAGGAACAGGGTTCCCTAACCTCTTGAAATCGCGATTTAATCTGAACCGTCAGATCAAGGTTGAATCTGGACTGTTGATTCCAGTCCATGTCGAATTTTCATGGATCGAGAGTTGGAGATGTCAAAGAATAATAACCACAAGAATCCCAAAATCACGATATGCGTAATCACGGCGTAATATGAGCTGTCAGATCAAGGTTTGATCTGGACCGTTAATCCCAGTCCATTTCTGAGTTTCGCAGATCGAGAGTTGGAGATGTCAAAGAATAATAACTACAAGAATCCCAAAATAGCGATATGAGGAATCACGACATAATCTGAGCCGTCAGATCAAGGTTTGATCTGGACCATTGATCCCAGTCCATTTCAGAGTTTCATGAATCGAGAGTTGAATATGTCAAAGAATAATAATCACAGGAATCCTGAAATTGCGATATGCAAAATCACGACTTAATCGTAGCTGTCAGATCAAGATGTGATCTGGATCATTGATCTGACCCCATTTCAAAGTTTCGTGGATCGGAACTTTGAAGTGACAAAAAAACTAAACATCAAGAATTTCGAAATCGCGATTCAATCGCAGCCGTTAAATCAAGATCAGATCTAGACCGTTGATCTAACTCCATATTGGAGTTTTGCGAATCACGACATGGAGAGGCAAAGAAAACATTGCAACAAGAATGTCGAAATCAGGATATACGAAATCGAGATTCAATCTCAGTCGTTAAATCAAGATTAGATCTGGACCGTTGATCTAACTCCATATCGGAGTTTCGTGAATCGCAACATGGAGAGTCAAAGAAAACAATGCAATAAGAATGTCGAAATAGCGATATGCGAAATTGCGATTCAATCGTAGTCATTGAATCAAGATTAGATCTGGACCATCGAATCATAGGACATGTGGCAAGCAATCAAAATTTCACTGACTTGGGGTCAATGGAGCATAGTGTTGAAATTCACGAAATGAGAAATCGCAAAAACGCTTTATGCATAAGTGCATGGTCATAGCCATTGATCACTTCGATGGAAGATGGAGGTAGAAGATAGAGGTGCTAACCTTGGCCACATAAATGCTGAAATGAATGCAAGATCTCATGAAGCCAATCCAACGGTGCAGGTGAATTTGAACAAAGATCGGAGGGTTACTGTTCTCTCTCATAGTTAACTCACTAGTTATGACTCTGTTAGTGAAACAGACTCATGATTTCCAATCAGTTGGCGTTTCAGTTGCTCGGGCAATTGTCTTTCTTTTGCCTAAGGAAATGCGAAGTGGAACTACGGTGGGTGTGTGTATAAAAGAAAATGAGATAGACTGTGTGAGAGTGGTCGTTCTGTATGAAAAATGAATGAAACTATAAGAAAGGGAAAATCATAGAATGTGCAGTGTGATATTGAGAATATGCACAGTGTGAGATGAAACTCAGAGAAGAGTAATAGACGATGAAGAAAACTTGAAGCAGAGCAGAATAATAGAACAAGTTGAAGTAGAGCAGAATGACAAAACAAGTTGATGCAGAGCAGACCTGCTGAACAGACAGAGGAAGAGAAGAATTGCAGAACAGTTAGAAGAAGACCAGATTTATAGAACAAAGAAAGATTGGTAAGAATTGACTTATCTGCGTAGTTGACTGTTTATTTATTCATTCATATTCTAGGGAGGTTTGGAGGTGCTCGGGAGGATTGTTGTCCTCAGAGGCTCAAGTGAGAGTTTGAATATAGGAAGTTTTAGCTTCCATCTAGTTGCAACTAGAGAAATCAGGGTGGCAGGGTGGTGTAAGGGAGAACAAGTGTTCTCTGTTATATAGGTTGGAGCCCGTGTAACTGGAAGTTGGTGCTTCCATCTAGTTGGTGCTGGAACATTAAGGGAGTTGGTGCTTCCTTCTAGTGG
>CBVK0100752772.1:0-10523 GCA_900067695.1 Picea abies
GGTTTCAAGGGGTTTATAGGTATTCAGGGGGTATAAAAAGGGGCATCTAGTTGAAATAGGGGTTTATTTTATTGGAAAGATGTATTGGGAGGGGGATTCAGTAAAAGGATTTTGAGAGATATTTATCAATATCTAGTGAAATTGGGAGTATTCTTTAATATCCCACAAACACAGGTGCTATGTCACAGGTTCATAGAGTGAAGACCAAGTAATATCAGAATGTGAGTTATAGGGACCAAGTTATGATTAAGGGGGAGTTTAATATGTTGATGAACCATATAGGTGAAAAGGATTCCTAGAGAACCGATGAGTACAAAAAATGGTATCTTGGTAGATGGATTTCTTTTTATATGGACATCAATGATCGGTCTTTTGTAGGTACAAAAGGGAGGAACACACAAGTTCAAGGATGAAGCCTACAGTGAAGAAATCCTAAGCGAGTGTATGTACTATAAATCAATTTCCCCATCATGATGGTTAGTGGTCATCCAAAACCACATGTTATGTTGAAAAGTTTGTGGTGCTCTAAAAACCACTTTGTAGTGCAAGGTTAATGGTAAGATGAAACACTTGTTATGATGGATGGAAGGTTGTGGTTAGTTAGAAACCACTTGATAATTGTAATGGTTAAAGGTAAGACAAAACCCATAATGGTGTTATGGTTAGGGGAAACCCAGAAAGCCTAGGATAATTTATGATGAGGGGAAGCAAGTAAAAATAAGGCAACACACTCAAAACAACAAGATGACATGAAAATAGTGAAAAAAGAATGAAGACCAGTGACAATGCATTCAAATGAAGCCTGGCCATATGAAGACAAAAGTTGAAGATGAGGACATGACTCAAATGAAGACCAAGACAACCAAAACGAGCACGTAAAAGAAGATTGGACGAGAAGATAAACATTAAGGGGGGTGTTAGATATGATGTTTATCTTGAATTAAGTGTTAGTTAAGAGTAGATAAATGTGAAGATCATGTGAGGTAGAGTTTATCTCTATGTGAGTGGTTTGGTTCTATTAGTTAGGAGGTTGTTAGAGTTAGTTGGATATGAGAAATATTCTCTAACTAGTTAGCTCCTAGATTGGTGTGTGGTTGAGATATTCTCTCAACAAGTTTTTAGTATAGTTAAGATATTATGTCCATGTTAAGCCAAAGATTGATGTTTATATGTAACATTATTTTATGTTAATAAAGCATGTGAACACAATTTTGTGTGTGTGAAAAAAATATCTACTCTCCCATTTCTCTACACAGATAGAGTTAATCTATAGGACAAATTCGAACTTAAACACATGTGAAGCCAACAAGGAGATTTGAAATTATTGGATTTTTTTTCAAACTTTCAATGGAGCCTATCATAATATTTTTTAAAACTCGATCCTTTAAAATCCACTAATGGTCTATTTTTTGAATTCTATCTGGAATTTCATAAAATATTTATAATTTAATTGAATAATCTTTTAAACTACTCTAATCAGCCTATTGGGATCCTTTAAAAGTTCTCATCGATGGTTATGATTCATATCTGTTCGATAACCCAACCGACAGTCTTCTACACCAACTGATTGAATGATGTTTACGCATCTCTTGATAAAGGATTTCCATCCAAATATTCCATAGGCTTCGTTAAAATCTTCTGATTAGTTTATTATAAAGTTTACAATAAGGCCCATTTAGTCAAAGTCAAGATCCTTTCACATGAGGTCACTTGGTTTTAAAACCCCAAAATTAAGCGCAAATGTATTTTTAATAAGAGTCTAGGCCTTGTTATACATTTTTTTTTTTACCTAAATTAAGTTATGTCGACTCGTTTGACATTTTATAGGATTTCAAAACACTTACTAACATTGGCATTATTATAAGGCATATTAAAGACTTTAATTCATGAAAAAGGTCACTTGACCTCCTAATGCACCTCTTACCCAATACTTGGTGAAATTGTTGATTTTGCCCAAAACTCTATTCTAACACAACCAATCATGTAGAAAAATTTCAATGGCCCTCGACAAAGTTGCATTATACTTTGAAGTAGGTCAAAGCCAATAGAAACAAAAATACACAACCATAATTACAACAAAAAGAACCCAATCAATGTAATTATCGTTAGGAACATGTAATCATTAATCAATTAAAATTAAAAGAAGAAAAACTAAGGCAACATAGTCTACTACAAAAGGCTTGATTTCAATTTTAAAAGGGGGTCTATGCCGATCAACTTTGGGGGATATTGAGGTTTCAATAGATGGTGACACACTAGGTGAAGCCATGAATATTTGCTAGGTATAGATGAATTATGAGCATAAAATACACACAATCTCTTATTTCTTGTTTCTTAAGGACATCCAAAAATTGATATGTAGCAGGTCTTGAGAATCTTTTTTCATGAAATATTCGATGGTAATACCTACATGTTAGATAATGAATTCATATTCTATGCCAAGTGGATGAAACAATAGAGTTCATTTCCCGTGTCAATGATCTAGTTTGAAGTCTTGATTTGAGGGCTTAAATAATTTTGGGATAAAAATATTTTTCACCAAGAATAAATGTGTTATCCATCAAGTGTTGCCCCATTGCTCGCAAGTTCCCATGGCCACAATGGAGTCGGTATGGCATCACAGATCTTGATTTCTTTCCAATGAGCATTTGTATCCCTGGTAGAGATATTTACCTATCCCCCACAATGGATTTTATGAGCATAACAAAATGACTACAGATTATTAACAAATGCTTAACACATAATAACAGAGATACATTAAAATTGGTTTTCTATTCAATAAGGAAATAAGATGAAACTGTAAAACACAATGGAAAACAAGCTTGCTAGAATGGTGTTGGCTTATCTCTGAGAAGAGATGTGACGACTGCACTCATTCGCAAGAAGATGATTACAATGAGGATCTGAAGGTCATTTTTACAATAAATAGGAGTGTTAAAAACCCTAGACATCCAAAAACCTAACCCTAGGCGATGAAGCACCAAAAGTCATGTGGGCCCCGTTTGGGTAAGTCAGTACATCAACTTCCCAAGGTCATTATAACTTTTGCATACGATCTCCGTTTTAGGCGTACGATAGCCCTTTGGAAAGATATTTCCGAGGAATACAAGAAATAATGAAAATTTAATGATGAAATTTCCAAACTGCTACATACCCAAAAAACTTCATTTATGGCCTCAAAATGACTTCGGAAGTTCAGGACCTGAAAAACTGCTAAAAATAGTAAATTACCAAAATTACCAGAAAGTTGTTTTGAGCTAGCTGGAAAAGGTGGGTTGCCACTGATATCCACTTGGATCATCAATTATACTTCTTTTCCTAATCCTTTTTTTTCACACACACACACACACACATACTTTAACAATTGGAGGATGGGGGAAGCAATTCATAGGGGATGAATACCATCTATTGAGATTTTTTAATTATTTGTTACACCTGGTTATTGAAGCATTTCCCTTTTGATTTTCATCCCATAGACTTACAACTGTCACCTTTCATGCAACCAGTTAATTTAGTGTGTGGATGGGTCCCCAAACACATTAGATTTATCATGAGCTATGATGTAATGGTAACCAATGATTAATGATTATGGAAATGGTTAGACCAATTACACACTAATATATTCATAGTTTTTATTTAATATTGCCTTTCCTTCTCACTCATAATCGAGCATACCCATGCATACTTTTCTACTTATATCCTATGCATGATGGTGCAATTATCTCAAGAAAACTAAAAAAATCATGTGTAGTTAGCCACAGTTGGTAAACACAAATAAGAACAATGCATACCCTTATCATCTTCATGAAATATGTTTTCTTAAAACAAAATATGAAAATAATGATCACTTCTAGATGTTAGGAATGATACAAGTTGCAAGATCGAAAGAAAGATAAACATTTGGCATAGGACACATAGATTCAAAAGAAAACTCTTTGTCAAGTGTAAATCTAAACAAGTTTCATATATAAAATATATGAAAAACATAAAACCTTGTACACCACTCATAAACAATCATTTATCATGAGAAGTAAAATGCTTATGTAGTGAAACATCATTTTTTTAAAGTGCTCATTACTAGCTGGTTTGGATTGAAACCAAGTTCTTTGATAAAAAATAATCCCAAGTTATACCACATACTCCTTTGTTCCCTAAACACCATACTTTATCAACATATTCCTCTCTGAATTCCCCCCTATTACCAATAGATTTCCTCATGGTGAAAGAATGCAATATCACTGGGTCACATATACATAAAGATCTCCATACTTCATGATAAACTCTATACCTCCAAGTTTGTTGAAGTTCTATAGGGGATTTTTCTTGTGCAAAAAGCATGTTGGACTATAAGTTTTCACTAGGAGGAAACATCCCATATTTGCACTCAAAAATTTCCTTTGGTCATTTCCCATTATCTTCCAATCATACAACATCAAAATGTTTCAGATAACCCAAACTCTGTAAAATTTTCCAAATTTGAACTTTAGGCCTATAAAGTGAAACTAGTTCTTGATTTGAATTCTAATTTGTGAGAAAACCATTTCCAGTGTCTCATCTTTAGAATGCAAATACATTGATTTTAGGCATTACTGTCGTAAAAGTTTTCAATGGTGTTGTTAATATGGATGGTGTTATCACATGCTTTGTACTTGTGCAAATCCCACCACAATATCTCCAAATATTGTGTAACTATGTAAGGAATTACCATTGTCACCTTAGTAGGATCTTCTTTCATTTTAGTGATTGAAGAGGTCCACCACAAGGGAGGCTTATTTGGTGATCTCAAGGGATCAAAATGTTTTTTAGTAGCTAAGCCTATGTTGGTAAGTTGGTTGTCATTGATGTCAATAGATATAATGGGTGCATTTGAAGAAGTCTACAAGAATCCCTAGAGGTGTGGTAATGGAACCCAAAGTTGTTTGAGGAAAAATAAGATGAAGGACAATGAAAATGCATGTAACACACTCATATATGGACAATCCTCATTGTTTCATTTCCAATGGTAGGTGGTACACCACGCGGTTCCCCACGGTTAAGGATATGTGCCCTCATGAAGTTGAAAGCCCTGAAGAATTGTTAAGAAGAACCTAAACGATTACAACAAGAATTTACAAGTCATTAATTAAATACACCTCAAGAAGTCTCTCATTTTTACATTCACACACACAAGTTTATTGAATATATTCTATGTGAGAAAGTGAGTTATTGGCGAGTCTACGGTAATGAGTTTGAGGAAGTGAAGGAAGTGCAAAAGTGAATGTCTCGGAGTTGTAGATGAGAGTGAGGGATTCTAAGAAACCCTAGTTTGGATGACCCCCACGGGTCAGAATACTAGTGTCCCACAAGGCACCCCTGTGGGTCAGTTAGTTCCTATCACTCGAGGCCCCATGTGAGGATAGTCTTCGTCCAACGTGGCTAAGTCAGACCTAAGGAAGGATGCTTGTAATAGGTTTCTAAGGCTGATGAAGGTCTGTATGTCTGTTATCTAATGCACCATGTCTATACTTAATCAAAGGTATGTATTACATGTGTTTTAATGGTTTTGTATTGGTACATGCTTGAGGCATGGTTTGGATATTTGGGAATATACATTGAGGTACATCTTGGCTACATGGTTGAGTGATGTCATGGTACACTGTTAGAGGTATACCTTTGTATCTGGTTTGTTATATGTCATGGTTTTTATAGAAACATCTTTGTGACGTTGGTTGATGTATACTCTTGGTATATGTATGAGGCACATTCTTTGGTACTTGGTCGAGGCACATCTTAGGTGCATGGTGTGAGGAATATATTTGGCACTTGTATGAGGTACATTTCTTGGTGATATTAATGCATGTTTGAGGCACTTCTTGATGATGTTATGGAACATGTTTGAGGTACATGCATTGGATGTTGTGGTACATGCTTAAGGCATGCTTAGTAATATTGGAACTTGGTTGAGAAACATCATTGATGATATGGTAGAGGTTTTGGTACATGGTTGATGCATGGTATGGTATAGGTTTTGGTACATGGTTGATGTATGGTATGGTACATGTCTTGGTACATGGTTGATTCATGATAGATTGATAGTGACACATTGATGTGACAATGACAGTGACATGTTGATGTATCAATGACAGTGGTAGTTACAAGTTGATCAATGGTAGTAACAATTTGAGTCTACACTTATATTTCAGGGAGGTAGGACGGGGAAAGGAAAGGGGGTTGTAGCCTCATTCCAGTTGGTGCTAGCAAAAAAAGTGAGTTGGAGATTCCTTTATGTTGGATCCTATAAATCATGGTTTTGTAGCCTCCTTTCGGTTAGATTTGAAGAATAAAGGGAGTTGGAGCTTCCTTCATTTTGGAGCCTATAAACTAGAGGGTTGAAGCCTGCTTCCGGTTGTTGTTGTAGAATTAAAGGAGTTGTATCTTCCTTCATGTTGGATCCTGTAAATAGGGGGTTGGAGCCTCCTTCCAGTTGGTGTTGGAGAATTGGGAATTTGGTGCTTCCTATGAATGTCTTCTTGATATATATAAAAAAGCATTTCATGGTTTTCTCCCATTTGGGTTTCCACGTAAATTATGGTGTACTGTGTATCTGTGGTTTTTTATTATGCATTGATGAATGGTATTGTTTATGATGCAATGATATATTGAATGCATAATTGATAAACTATTGAATATTGTTGATAAATTTGAATTTTATATATATTGTGATTGAAAGTGGAAAAACGTGCTCATATTGATTCACCCCCCTCGTTATTCCAAAAATTGGTATCAGAGCAGGTTCCTTCAAGAAAAAATCCAACAACTGGAAGGAAGATCATGGAGTGCACTGAAAATGGAACTTTAGTGTTTGATGGTCATAATGATAAGATCTATGAGATATGGAGCTCAAGAGTGAAAAAATTTCTAGGAGCACAATGTGGGTATGATATTTGGTACGCAGTGGTTACAGGATACATCAGTTCAAAGAAACTAAAGATTGTAGCCAAGAAGGAATTGAAGAGAAACAACAAAATAACAATGGATTTGATCTTGAACGGATTAGTTGATTCGGTAAAAGACAAAGTGGGAAAATGTTCATCATCCAAAGAAATTTGGGATAAGATACATAACCTATACTTTAAGGAATCCCATTCTATCGTAGAGCCAAAGCATACTAATAAGAATAAAGAATATGTTGAAGCTGAAAAAGAAGAAATATTCTCATCACGTCAAATAAATTCACAAGAAGAATATTGTGAAGCAAGCGTAATGGTCTTTGAGATTGTACTAATTAGTGCTTTAGGTGAGCTAAATAAAGAAAGAAGGGAAAACAAGTTCCTCAAGAAAGAATTAATCAAGATAAAGGAAGGTTCTGGAGAAGTCAAGTAGGTTGTCATGAATCTAAAATCTCAGCTGGATGAAGCCAAAGTGATTGAAGAAATTCTCAAAGATCAGTTGAAATAGAAACAATGTTTAGAATCCCAAATAGTACCACAGAGAAAGGAATCAAATAAGAGAGAAGACATTTTTATTAGTAAACAAGAAAGAATACTTGAAGAGGAAATCATCTTCTTGAATACCCAACTCGAAGAAGCAAAGAGAACAAAAGAAGTCATGAAGATCCAGATGATGAAGAAAGAAGAAGATTATGAGAAGCTTGAAGAAGAAGTCATTACCTTTAGAACAAAAGTTTACAAGCTCAACAAGAATTTTGAAGAGAGAGGAAGCTCCACACCACCAGTAGAGAAAGTTGAAGAGAAATGTTACAGGCTATTAGAAAGGAAGAATGAAGAGAAGGATAAGAATTATGCAGAAGTCATCAGAGGCCCTACCAAAAAGGAAGTATGCAAGACCTCAAAAAATAACATTCCATAAATGAATAAGACTCAAGAAGAAGATTAAAAAAGAGATGGATATCAAAGAAGACCCTCCAATTTCATGTATCAAAGAAGCTTCAATCATTTTGAAGGAAAAAGAGAAGAGAATATTGTGATCATCCGAGGCATGAATTTAGAAGGAATACATCACAAAGAAGATCATTTACTTCTAGGTATCAAAGTTTCTTTTATGGTTATTGTTTTACTTGTAATAACTTTGGACAAAAATATGTAGATTGCAGAGCTTATGGAGGAAATGTTGAAGAAAGAGATGCTTATGTGGCCCCATACAATATTGAATGTTACAAATTCCATAACTATGGACACATATCTCATGATTGTAGAAGAATGATGAATACTTCTATGAAATAAAACATTGATATCAGATATACGAAGGTTTGGAAAAGAAAAAAATAATAGGAAAATGAAGAGTAGGTGTTATAACCCTAAATTGCACCACACATGCTTACCTGGCATCAGGCCGACTCATATCCTTTCATTGCCAAAAGACTACTGAACAACTTTTCTAAAAACTCCATTTTTAAAAGTAAACGCTAGCAGGCCCACTACAGGCCACGTTTACCTAAAAGAAAATGCTAGCAGGCCCACTACAGCCCGCGTTTACCTTCAGAATCACAAAAATAGGAAAGTTGCCGACGGGAAAAAAAGCTATGGGTCAGTTAACTGAAACTCCCAGCCATGCATGGCCGAGAGTTCATCCAAAACCCTAGCTCCTTCTAGCCTATAAAATAAGGGGTAGGGGTACTATTTGGAGGAGGAAAAATATAGCGAAGAAACTCTGCCCAATTGCCGAATCCATTTGTCCCAACCCTTTAGCCTTTCCTCAAGCTTAAGGAGAATTAAAGAAAAGAAGTTGGAGGAGAAAGAAGAGGAGGAGCCCAGGATCAGGATCAAGGAATGGTGGCCGGTCTCAACATTGATTGTAAGTTGATTCATCTTGAAAATAATAAAGAATACTTTTCCCATCCCAATGCATGAGTTATATATGTTTTATTCGATTTATGCTTAATCTCTAACCCTCAAGTAGGAAAATAGCATGCATGCGTAGTGTTTTGTCTTGATTGCAGGATTGTCTTTGGAAGGAGCAGCGCAAGCAAGCGGACAAAGCGCAACGGAGGATCTACACCAAACATCAGTAAAAAGGTTAGTAGGTCTTTTCCATGCTTGTGTGTGAAAAAGGGGTTTGAGTTTTGGGGTGATAGGTTAAAAGTGATTTCTTTAAGGTCATGATATGCATGCAAGCCTAACTGTAGCTTGCTAGTCCATAGGGTATTATTTCCCAACAAAAAACTTGGCGACTCCACTGGGGAATTACTCTTTAGGGTTTTTCCAGATTTAGTTAAGGGTTTTTGGGTAGTTTAAAGGAGTGGATTTTCTGTTTCTTTGCATGTCTGTTTTCTGTTAGGTTAGAGATAGCAGGGAACCTGGTTCTTTATACCAGTTTTTCTTTGACTTTTGCTTGACGGTAATTACCGGGACACACAGAGGTACACACGGCCTGCACGCGTGTAACCCGCTCCCTAACCTCTTACAGCCTGTGTTTGAACGCTCGTTGTAGAGGTTTCAATAGCGTGTAGGAATCAGAGAGCTTAAGAGGTAGTCCCCTCTTTCCTGTCAGAATTATACATTCTCAGGGGGCTTTCTGGATCCTGTCTGAGTCTTGCTGGTTCACAGTCTTGTCTCAGTTTGCTTTATTGAGTTTTGTTATTCTTTGCAATTATTTTTCTTTTCTATTCAAGAAGAAGCATCCAAGCCTTCAAGAGACCCTAGTTGCCAATACCAGAGGCCTCTTCTAGGTTTGGGCTGCCTGTGTTTAGTTTTGTCTTGGAATTTATACATACACGCGGCCTGTGCAAGTGCAGCCTGTGGGTACCCATGCTCTGTTATAGTTCAGCACGCATTTGCACGCGTGCTGTTTCAGTGACAGTAGCGGGCTTGAGTGGTTGCTTTTCAATCAGGGTGGGGAAGTCATCCCATCCTATTGTGAGAAGTGTTCCTCTCAGGGGTTTGAGTCTAGGGTTTCACAGTCAGTAGGTTAGGGCCTCTTACCCTTAGCCTATTTTTTCTTAGTTGATTGTTGATAGAAAAGATAAAAAAGAAAGATTTTGTTTTATGGTTTTTAGACAAGCGTAAGAGTCGGTGCTTTCTTGATTGCCATTGTGTGTCTTTTCTCTGGTTCTTTGCGATCTGCGCTTTAAGCCAGAATTTTATTTTGTTTTCTTGGTTTTGTGCTTGTCAGCATTTTCCCTTTGTTGCTTCATTTAGCACTTAAATAAAAAAGATTTTCTCTTTTTCATTTGCTTCTTTGTTTGAAGATTGTGTTGCTGCATCAATAGCTAGGAAGAAGTCTTTTTGTTCATAAGTTTTTGCAGTGCATTTAGAGAATAAGTAGCTCGCAGATTGAGCAAAATTCCTTTATGTTTGCTGCATGAAATCTTAGAAAAATTGAAAAGAAAAAGAAATCTTTCTTGGTGAAAAGTTGTTGGTTTTTGCATTTTTTGTAAAAGTTTTTATTTCCAAGCATTTCTTATTCATTTTTGCTTTGAGTCTTTACACACCATCAGTTTCACCTTCATACCTTGTGACATAAAAAATCCCATAAAAGCAACGTTAATTTAAAATCTATTAGACTCTTTTGTTTGTAGGGTTCAT
>CBVK0100752774.1:0-12162 GCA_900067695.1 Picea abies
GCTCTTCCGATCTCACTTCAAGCTTTTCCTTCCCACCTCCGCTTAATTCCCTTCTAAAAATCCCCCTTACCCACCATCCATGTTCTCCAGCAAGGGAAACCAGGTCATTTCCTCCCTTTGTGCTCTGTTAGGTTACTATTCCGACCAATGGGTAGATGAGCCCATTCTGGGTTTTCTATCCATTTTCTCCAATGATGAAAAACCCACATCACAGTTTGATTACAGCACCTTCTTGGTCGACAATATTCACGAACAGTTCGTGAATTTTGGCACGAAAGGCATGTTCAGATACTCATCTATATTGGTATACATGTTTGTTTACTTTCAAGCAGATAAATTTAGTTTCTCCATGCAGAAGATGGACGCAGAAGGAAGGCCTCATCCAGTCACAACATGGACCTCTTTGCTGAAGCACAACTCCACAGAGTATAGCTTCAAGGCTTTCATCGATCTTTTCTACCACCCTGTGGTAGGCATGTTGAGTGGCAGGCCCAAGCCTCGAATAAATGACGAAGTCCAGAGAATTCTGCATCTCTCAGACAACACCAAGACCAGAGATTGGTACCTGTATTAGAACCACACCGAGATCAGGGTATTCGGATATGAGTTGTCACCCTACAAGATTCCCAAATATTTTCCAGTAAGAATCTTTGCATTAGAGTATATTAGACAGATCATGAATTCAGATGACATTCATTTTGTATCCTTGAAGAAAAAGAAGCAGCTTAGAATCAAGGGGCAGATTGGCTCCTTCATCTACAACAGTCGTGGCACCGGGGAAGAAACTGACCAGATGCTGAGAGAGATGAAGTTTTTCTTAAGTTTCCCATGGCACTATGATCTTTACGGGATCATCTCAGAAATGCGGGTGAAGAAAAAAAATATCCCATACGTTCACGAACCTAAGCCCGAGATTGAGAAATTCACTAATCAGACGGTGTGGGTGCCTGACACCTTGGTCGAAGTGGAACAATAGATTCCCCCTACCACTGTGCCACCAACTTCCATGCCACAAGTCCCTAAGGAAAAAAGGCATCGACAAGAATCATCTCTTCCTGTCACGGAGGTGTCGTCTGAAGAGTTCCAGTTACATACTAAGAGGCCCAAGACAACCACAGTTCCCAACCCTACTGGGGAGAAAGAGGCCTCGCCTACCACAGTGACTAAGTCTATCATTCCACCCTTCGGTTCGAGCCTACATAAGGAAATCACCCCAGTTGTGATGAAGAAATTCACAGACTCCCCACTGGATACTCAGCCAGGAAAGACTGGGCCCAATTTGAGTATTTTCGAGAAGTACGAGCTGATTAAGAAAAAGAATCAGACTCTTACCAGTAGTACTTATGCTCAATTTCGGAAGCAGATGTCGACTGTGCAGCATAGGCTGTTGTTTTCATATGACACAGAAAGGGGCAGGATGCACATGGCCTTCCTCCAAGTGCAGGTACCAAACGCCTAGGTAATCGCAGACTACAAGAGGGCCACCTTCGAGTTCTAGACGAAGGACGCGCACCCAACAGATTAGATGGATTTACACAAACAAATAGGGGAGATGGTATTCCATACATTGGCACATGCTTCCGCTTCTGCAGCAAAATTACAGGTATCACTGAACAATGCTCAGACACAGCTCAAGCTGGAGAAGATATCATCCTTTGCGAAGGATAATAGAATCAAGACTTTGGAGGAGCTGGTCCTCAAGATTGCTATGATCCTTCGAATGTCAAAGCTGTAGAGGAGATGATAATGAAAAAGAATGCAGACATCGCCTCCTTGAGGAAACAGCTGAAGCTCCCACCTACAGAAGACTCGCAGGCAAAGGAGATAGCAGAGAAAGAAGGTGAGAAGGATGAAATGCTCAAACTGCTTATGGAGAAGAATGCACAGCTCAAAGAAATGGAAGTAGAGATGGAGAGATTATTAAAAGAGAAGGAATAGATGAAGCCAATGGAAGTCATTCCATTGAGTGCCATTCCAATTTCAGGAGAAAGCACAGTAGCAGTAACAACAATTCCATCTGCAACACCAGTGACATCACAAGAGGGAACAACCGACCTCGCCAAATCCATGGAAAAGATGAACCTACAAGAGACAGAGATTAGCAGGCTTAAAAAGGAAGTTGAGAACCTCCAGAAACTCAAAACTTCCTTCCAGACCAGTCTCTCCAAGGAAAAGTAGGTAACTGAGCAGCTCAGGAAGGAACTACAACAGCTCCAAAATAAAACAGTGGCAGGGAAGACTTTGGCTGAGGTCAAAGAGAATGTATGGACAAACATCACAAAGTCTATAAATGAAATCTGGCCCATGATCCAAATCATGTTTGAGCAGAACGAGTTGGTCCAGAGGAGTAAATAGGCTATTGAGAAGATCAGAGTAGAATTGGGAGATAGACCAACTTAGGAAAATGATATCATCAAATTCCTCAACTCTAAGACCATAGAAGAACTAGAAGAGTTGAAGATAGAAGACAGAATAGAGACTATCCTTGAGGTCAAAAGATTTTTGACCAAAAGAGGATTAATGCTTCAACTAGAAGAAAAGGTTCAGATCATGGACTAGGGGGTACAAAGGTTCTTCAGTAAGATCAAGGCTCTCCAGAAGAAAGGTCTCCCCGGTCTGAAGGTTATTAATGATAAACTGATGACACTCCCAGATTACAAAAAGAGACTGTCTGAAGTGTCTAAGGACAGTTCAAAGTTTGTTGGAATACAAGGGAGCATCACCAACAAAGCATTCCTGGATGCTCTTCAGTTGGACATCAATATCCAACATGAGATTCGATACATATTCCTCACTAAGCTCACTTTCGCCAAATATACGGAAATGGATGAAGTGTATCGGAGACTACTCAAAGTCACTGTGCCTAGTCATCTTAGATGGGAGGAACTCTGTGATCTGCTTGATTAGCAGATGAGTTGTCCAGGTCCAGTCACCTGTCCAGTCAGATGAGGTCGTGCAAAGGCTTCATCAACGGTCTACCCAGAATTTCCGCATGCAATTGCACCAAGTCATCAAGTAGTTTGATTAGTTAAATTAGTTAGGCTAAAAATAGAATAATCACGTCCTGATCAGTTATGACAGGAACGTTTGTAATTTTAATTATAAATACTTCATCTTTCGAAGTATTGGTTGTTGTTGATATTTAAACCCTAATGTTATCAGATTGTAACATTTTTTGAAGAGATCTGCCATTAATAAAGAGGAGGAACTTTTATAGGATTCTTGCGTGTATTCACTGGTGATGTTTATTCTCTAAGTTGAATGTTATTCTTGCTTTGTGATCATATTGTTTTCTGAAACTAATCTTTAAGAGTAACGTATGTTGCAGGATTTATCTTGGATACCCTATTTCCGACTTTAAATATTTTAATGTTTATCTTCTGATGTTTTCAATTAAGAAATTCTTAATGGCTTCTTAGTTGAATTTATCTTTCTCATCTTTTCTTCTGTCCATAATTTAAGCTACTAAAATATCCAATGAGTATATTATCTCACCCTATGAAAGTCTTCTTTATCGTTTCTGGTTTGTATCTCAAGTTTATTATAACACATACCCCATAGCCCAATGGAGGTGTAGACTGTCTCAACCAATTCAAAAAACACTTTGACAACAAAACCTACCTATTTCTTTACCTAGCCTAATATCTAAAATCGAAAACATAGCTAAATCATATAGAGATATCCCTCTCTGAAGCTGGAAGGGCTAGATCCCAACTTTAAAAGTGGTTGGATAAAGTTACCTTTGTGGATTTCTTCTATTTTAACCTCTAGGAAATTTACCAAGTGCTAACAGGTCCCATATCCACCTGTGTGACACAAGGTAGAATCCCCTCAAGATGTGGCCTCTCCAAGTGCTCACCACGCATGACACCCACATGCTCTTGATGAGTAGAATGATCAATGGCCAATGAAACTCAGTCAAATCCTCGAGCAACCACTCTACTCGAAAATCAACTCCATCAAACATTGAACTAGCAAGCACTCCAATCCCTGGATCCCATATCAGAATGTGAACTGCAATGCTTCATGAAATATAGTCTTGTAACATATCAATACCATGAGTCTCCTGCAAATAAAACATGGTCTCAACCCAAAATGAGTCTGTCCTCCAAGACTCTAACAAACCCAACACGAACTCCATTGACTGAGCATATTTTTTCCATAGCGAGGTACTACAAGACCTCAACGAATCACCAACAAGTGACATGCTCCCCCCAATATTGAAGCTCACTGGAAAGCCAAAGTGACTTCCCGTTGAAAAGATACACTCGTCTCCATCATTCAATCAAATTCCCATCCCTCTAATCCCAGGGTCCCATGCTAGTCTCTGATAGGTACCATCATGTTGAAGATGCACTGCTCTGATCATGATTGTCTTCTCAAAGTTTTCAAAATGGATCATCCACTCATGGATCCTCATAAGATGAAACAAACTACTAACCAAATGGAATCTTGGATCCCGTGTCAAATTTGGAAGTCCATCACTTCCAATCCCCACTAGCTGCTGATGTGACATATTGGTAACTGTTCAAATCCCTCCATCCTCATCCCAATGAGAATATGAATGTGTATCAACCTCTGATATATTATGTATCCCATGTCCTAAGATACTCTCTGTCATGCCCAAGGCCTCAACTGTTCATCTCTGATGATCTATCCCTATCATGTTATATGCAATAAAGACACTCCTGTCAGGTGGTCTCATCCTACAAACTCTCCATGTCCCCTGCCACTGTCTATATCCCCCTGTGTTGCTATCAATGATGAAGGTATGGAGAAAGGATATCATAAATATTTCCAACCAACTATAGGATTGGAAAGTATCATATGCTTTGGTCAATCCCAAGGACTTGACCAAAATCTCACCCACTGACACCCATGGCAAATAACCGCCTATACTTATCACTGAACAACAACTAGCGGGTACAACATTAGGTATCTCCAAAATCTGTGACTCAGTCACTCTCCATCCATCATCACTATTGTTGCTACTGTGAAGGTGATATCCTAGATCTATAGAATTCTTTAAGGGAGAGGAATCTCCATGCTCTATGAAGTGCATATTCTCGCTGGAATCCAGGGCGTCCTCATGAATCCCACTATACACCTCTATATGTTTCTGTGAACTACCACTCATCACTGTATGTCCCTGCATACTCATGTAATCTTCGATATACTCCTTCAACCTCATGGATCCTGGGTGTACTACTGGGTCAACCTCTATATGAAGGTTAGTCAATCCTGGAGCACAAAAGGAAGTGTCCTCATAACTATCCCTAGCTCTGGAATCCCCATGAGCATATGTATGACCAACTGTCTCAAAACCCCTCATGAAGAGTGGTCGCTGTGACTCATGGACATCCTCCTGCATTTCTTGATCATATCTCTCCATACTCATTAGTGATCCTGGGTACTCCTCATGCTCCTCCGTCAACTGGTTCTCTACTGCTAAACCACCAACATCCTTTAGCAATGTGGCTGAATGATATGTCAGACTCTCTACTGAGATAGATGTAGTGGATCTTTGACTAGTCTCCTCAAGGATCTCCTCTAATTTGGATCATGTTTCTTGAAGGGATATCAGTGTGCCTTCCAAGAATCTCCATGTGCTCACCAACTCATGAGTGATTCGGTCCACCTCAACCTCTTTCTCCCTCAGTTACCTGTGATACATATCACCAACCTCCATTAGGTAATCCCTATTCATCGACTATTGTTAGTAGTCATCCCTCATCACAGTCACTCTCTCCCTGAGCATATGGAATTCATCAATGAAAAGTCCCCCATCTAAAATAATCTATGCCATCGGGTCCCTCCAACAATAATATTCCACCAGTGCATGTGAAGCATTAAAGTGTACCATAGCTACTGCGATCATATCCTCAC
Organism: Picea abies; assembly: GCA_900067695.1. NCBI lineage: Eukaryota > Viridiplantae > Streptophyta > Pinopsida > Pinales > Pinaceae > Picea > Picea abies. Next base: position 5,887 of record CBVK0100752774.1, read on the forward strand.
TAACCTTCAATTGCATTGCCAAATGGTGTGGCTCTCCATAAGAATGCTCCCTTGTATCCACTGTGCTACTCTCATCCTCAGTCATGTGCACCTACTGAAAAATAATATCGGTCTCCAAAGGTGACTTGTCCAGTGTCAATGCCTCATCATAATTAGTTCTACTCACACCCATATCATCACAAGCCTCTGTATAGGATGAAGATGTCAACTCTGTTGGGTATGTGTTATATTCTTTGCATGTGTGTGTGTGTGGGTGCGTCATATATGACAACTGCGTCTGATGATCCCTTCACCTAGAGCTCTGTCATGTGCACTGGGCACTTTCCTAGGGGGCTCCCAGGGGGGGGGAAGTATTCCTCCCCCTGGTTACGCGCAACGTTCGGCACCAGGCAGTAGCCCGGGGCAGCGCCCCGAAATTTTTTTTTGGGCAGTTTTTTGCTATTTTTAGCGGATTTGTAAATTAATCCCATATTAAGGGATTAGGGTTTTGGTATCTACGGAATACCTAAGAACATTGTATATATTGTATGGCGAATGGTGAAATTCGATATAATGAAAATAAGAAAGATTTTCCTGGTTGAGGGTTTCCGGTATAAAATCTTTGTGTACTCTGTGTATGGGCCATTGATTAATTTTTGTATTGCTTAAGAATCTATATGCATTGCTTTACTTCGCAGGTTTAAAACTTACAAACTCCTCATCATGCATTGTCCTTCTATCAGCTTGTTCATCCCACGTGCTAGTGTCATTAGATGATATAGTCACATATGGATGAATCTTATTTGCACACTACTCCATTACATTCATAACAAGTCTACATCTAGCCGAAGAAACCTCCTCCTTTTCTCTCCCCAAGGAATCTAGTATAAGTGATACTAGCTGCTCTGGAATATAACCACTCTCATCCAAAATACAAGTCATAATGGCTTGCATAGATGTTAACACATTTTTTGGATGATCTCCACTGACAACAAAGAGGAAAATGTGAAACATCTCAAGGATCAAGTAAGCACAACCAATTTCTAGAATCAAAAGACATGAATCAATCTTGGCCATTATTTCCATAATGATAACCCTCTCTCGAAACAAGGGAATAGCTATATCATCCAACCCTCGGAAAATAGTAATAATAAGTTGGAAGGTGTCTCTCAACACATCATCTTTGTATGGAGTGTTTGGTGCTATGATTCTAGTGATCTCACTTATACATATGGCCACCCTAAGTGACACCTCTCCATATTGATGTCTCAACAACTTCGGCATAGCTAGAGTGGTGTATTGCATCCAACATAACCCATGAAGGAGACGGACCCACCTTAGATAAAATTTATGTTGCTTTCTTGAGAATTTTAAGAAGAGTGTTTTTGAAGTGAGGGAGTGACTGTAACCTCATTCCAACCTCAAACACCTGTTGTTCCAACTGATTTTCCATATTTCTTATGTATATGTTGTCAATGTTTCCCTTCAAAACCTCACAGTTGCAGAGGACCATGCTCTAATACCACTATAAGATTCTCAATTAAATTGATGAAGAAATCTGCATATCTTCTTTGGGAAATTTTGTCAAACAATTAAATGTCAGACTTAGTTTTCCTTTTCAAATGGACTCTTCCAGCTGTGCCGACTCATGGAAGGTTTATGTAGTGTTCAGGGAGTCATTTGAAGAGTTTTCTACTTCCTTATAACTGCCTCAAGTTCTGTTGTTATATCTAAATGAGTTCTAGTATGTGCATATTATCATTTCTCATTGAATCATTATGTCAAACAATTTGTGTGCTCTTGTTGTAGATTGAATTTATACCTATATTTCTGATGTATTTGATTGTTTAAGAAAACATATAATTTGTCATGAATATAGAAGAATGCATCATAGGGAAGACACTAAGAGATAAATCAAGAATGCACCAAAATAACTTTATAATCCTTGACTTAATTTATATAATAGAAGAGTGATTGCTAAGGTAATTTGAAGAAATGAAAACAGAAATGAAAACAGAAATATGATGGATGTATTGGACTGATGAAATGGCTCCCAAGAAAATAAAATGAACATCATTAACCCCTCCAAGATAACCCATGAGTTGGTTGTTCCGAACAATGAATTTGTTCACATGAATTAAGGGTTCCAGGATGAGGATTAGCGCCCTTGTCTCATACCAATGATCTATTGATATATATTCATGTAGGTTGTATCTAAAATTGTTGATATGAATGGCCTATAAATGACTACCACATTCGTCACCAAAATCAACAATTAATTCCCATCAGAAAATATGACTAAGATGAAATAGAAATCACCCATTTCCTTAAGCAAAGAGGTCTGTCCACACATAAAATCGATGCAGCAATAACACAAGTCGATTCTGGCAATAAATATTCTCCCAAGTAGTGGTATTTTCAGTCCCTAGCTACAGAATGTGCCCAACAAACAAGTAGCACTATCCAACCTCAAAGGGAAGTGCCCAACCTCAAATAAATGTGCCCAGAAGTTGTGGAAAACTCGGCCACCAACACCAAAAACGCAACCACACTCTCAACTCTCCCTTCTCAAGGAAAATACACCCCAATACATGAAACCCATCTACCAAATGATGAAATACTTAGCCACATTGAAGAACAATGAATAAAAATGAAGAGATCAAAGTGATCGCTTCCCACAAAGTGACTAGCTAGGGTGTATCGTTGCAACACCGAAACCAATCCTAGGGTTTGTCACCAAAACCCTCAAAACCCCAAGCTCTAAGATCTCTCCAAGACAAGAGGTCGAATACGAAATAATCAATCAACATAATCAGAGAATAGAGGCCCCTATCTCTCCTTTATACCCCCTTGTTCACCTTTTCTTTCCAAGTGACTTTTTCTTTATTTTATTATTCCTTGATTAAATCACTTAATTAATTAATTAACCATTTTAACTCTAAAAAGTTATTTATCCATCCTTATGGCTTCTCTGGCCACTAAAAGTCACTTCTCATCATCTTATCCTATGGTGCTCTTCCTCCCAATTCCTATGAGCTATTACACTAAGAGGTTTCTCTAAGTAATATGCCCATTATGACCTTGTTAGTGAATTTAATTAAAATATGACCCATAATAACTCAAAATTACAAAATCGTCGGAATGCAACGGAACCAAAGCCAAGTTTTGAAGAATGGATGATGATGATGAAATATGATGAACAATGAAAGTCGGGCACAACAAAACCCCTCAATATCTCCCGAACACGTTTTCACCCCTATTTGGCTACTCTGTTAGGCATAACACTCTGTAATGTAATAATGCCCCAAAATGGGGACATTATAGGGCAGCCTTGCCTTAGTCCTCTGCCACCGTGGAAGAAAGGAGAAGTTTCACCATTTACAAGGACAACAAAGTTTGCACTAGTCACACAACTCAAGATCTAGTTTGTGGATTATTGACTAAAACATGATTGAATGAGAATCATTCATAAGAAATCCCAATCAACACAATCAAAGGATTTATTTAGATCTAGTTTTAATATTAGTGACTTTGAATTCTTCATATTTATACTATGCAAGAATTCCTGGACCATACCCAGTTGTTCACCCAACAGAATCCTCGAGAGAATAAGATTTATCTTATTTTCAATAACCTTTGAGATCAATTTATAACACAAGTTACAAAGAGAGATAGGTCTGTAATCACCCAATGAAGTGGGGTTGTTTACTTTTGGAATTATTGTTAGGAAATTTGATTTTAATGAGCCTATCACGTTTCCTCTAATCCTGGAATATTCCACCAATTCCAGAAGGTCAAAACCTACTAACTCAAAGAAATGAAAAAATAACTCTACAATCGAGCCGTCGGGGCCTGGGATTTTATCTTTTACAAATGACTTTAGGACTTCCCAAACTTCCTACAATGTACAGGGGATATCCATTATGTTTAAATCCTCCATTGTGACCGAATGTGGGAAAAGTATGGCTACATAGACTGGATTTGTAATATAACAGATATAAAAAGTATGCAGAACAGAAATAAAATTCTAGAAATGGCAGAATAATAGTAATATAACTAGCATAATCTCCACAATAACACAAAAATGATATAAGAACAACAACAGAAATAACACTTTGATTCGGAAAGAAATGTTCATGGGCCTCTTTGAGGGGGGAACCTCCAGTAGAGCAACACTCTATTACAATAATCTCCAAGCTAGGGTTGTCATACCCTCGACTCATATTTATACTAAATATGTCTATCAAAAGAAGCATCTAGAGGAAGATCCTTCTAGAAGCGGAAGCTTCTATTAGGTCTTCTTATATCTGTCTTATTATATTTTATTGAAAGGCCTTATTAATATTGACCTTTATTACATCCGAATATATTGTTCTACCTATGTGTGGGTTAGGACCCTAACATGTCTGCCCCCATTAAAAAAAGCCTTGTCCTTAAGGCTTGAGATGTGGAAATTACTGTAGAATGGTAGTTGGTTCCCAAGTGGCATCTATTGGAGTTGTATCTTTCCACTGGACTAGCACTTCCTTGATGGTTCTTTGATGTAGGTGACGCTCACGTTGGTCCAAAACTGCTTCTGGCTATAGCCAAATGGATCCTGCTTCAGCTAACTTAGGAAGGTTGGTTTGAATTTGGCACCTAGTTCCAATCACCTTCTTTAAGCATGAAACATGAAAAACAGGATGTAGCTTTGAATGACTGGGTAGAGCTAAATGATAGGCTACTTGTCCCACATGCTTGAGAACTGTATAAGGACCATAAAATTTGGGCGCCAACTTCTGACAATGCTCGACCTTGAGGGAAGTTTGCTTGTAAGGTTGCAGTCACAGAAACACTTGATCCCCTTCTGCAAATTGACATTCAGAGTGACCTTGATATACTTGTTGCTTCATGCGATTCTATGCCATGACCAAGTTCTCTTTGAGGGTATAAAGAATATCCTCTTGAACTGTAAGTGTTTTTTCAACCGTAGACCTTCGAGGCACTTGGTAAGTATGAGAGAACTGAAGGTGGATTCTGTAAATATACCGCTTCAAAAGGAATAATGTGTGTAGTTGTATGGTAGGAAGTGTTGTACCACCATTCAGCTAGGGGTAACCATTGAGCCCACTAATTTTGACTTTCAGAGGCAAAACACCTCAGATAGGTTTGCAAACACTTGTTGAAAACTTCTGTTTGACCATCAGTTTGGGGATGATAAGTTGTGCTGAGATGAAATTGGGTGCCCTGTAGCTTGAACAGTTCTTGCCAAAAATTGCTTGTGAAAGTTTGGTCACGATTAGAAATAATAGAGTGTGGCATGCCATGAATCTTGAAGACCTGGTCCATGAAAATTTGATCCACCGTGGATGTTGTAAACGGGTGTTGAAGAGCGCATAAATGAGCATACTTGGAAAGGCGATCAACAACCACCATTATGACTGATTTATTTCCCGATTTGGGTAACCCAATAATAAATTCCATAGAGATATCCTTCCAAATAGCAGGTGGAATCAGAAGCGGTTATAGTGTGCCCAAAGAGTTGACTGTTTCTCCCTTGTTGCGTTGACACACATCACATTCAATGACAAAATTGCGGATGTCCTGTTTCATACCATCCCAGAAAAAAGAACGTTTGACCCTGTCATAGGTTTTGGTGAACCCAGAGTGCCCTGTTGTGGGTGTAGCATGAAGCTCAGAGAGTACCGTGGATTTAATCTTTGATTTTTTACTTAAATACAAACAACCTTTGTATCGAAGCTCATCATGGAGCCAAGAGTACCCCAGGGGAGATGGAGCATTGGACTGCAATTGTTGGATCAGATACAAACTTTTGGGATCTTGTAGCCATTCCTAGCGAATGGCTTGGAGCCAATCTGGTACAATGAAGGAAAGAGAAAAAAGGGATCCTTCATCTTCATATTTTCAGGAAAGTGCATCCTCCACCACATTGTCTTTGCCTTTCTTGTAAATGATCTCATAATCATATCCAAAGATCTTAGTCACCCATTTTTGTTGCTCCGGGGAGGAAATGCGTTGTTCCAGAAAATACTTGAGGCTTTGATGGTCTGTCTTAATTTGGAAACATTGCCCCAATAGATAAGGGCGCCACAGATCAACAACATGCAGAATAGCTAACATTTCCTTTTCATAGATGGATTTTCCCAGATTCCTTTCAGATAGTTGCTTACTGGTAAAGGCCATAGGTTGACCCTCTTGCATAGGGACAACACCAATTCATTTCCCTGACGCATCACATTCCAACACAAAGGTCTTTTTGAAATCAAGAAGGGCCAGAACTGGAGTGGTGCACATGGC
>CBVK0100752775.1:1230-24635 GCA_900067695.1 Picea abies
TTTGGAAATTGTTGACGGCATGGATGTAGCAATGAGTTTCTTGGGCAATGTGGTGATGAATAAATTTATGGGTGCTTCCACTATCAACCAAAATGATGACCTTTCGATCCTTGATGTAACCGATTAACTTGAGGGTTTGGGGAGCAGAGAAGCCAGTGAGAGAATTGAGGGAAATGACCGGTTCTACTTTGGGAGGGTCTGAGGGAGGGGTTATGTTAGTGGTTTCAGGTGACTTAGACACAAGGGGAGTTTCAACATCCTCCTCTGAAATATCCTCAGAGATGTCCATAAAAAGATTTTGTTCCTTACACTTGTGGCCCGAGAAATATTTGTCATCACAATTATAACAAATGCCTTTGAGTTGGCATTCATCCATTTCATCCCTGGTCAATTTTTGGATCTTTAGTGGGGCGGAGGGAGTAGTGGGATTTACAAGTTTAGGGCAAGGCATAAAGGAGGGTTTTCGGTTTTGAGAAGATACAACCTATTGTGCTTCTTTAGCTCTTTTAGTAGCCTCCACCCAACTCGAAGGTTGAGCCATGAGGACATGGGCCCGAATCTCATCCTTGAGGCCACTGATAAAACACTCTAAAAAAAAGGCATCAGTCATGCCCTCTGTTTGAAAAGTCAGGTGCTCAAAGGTAGCTATAAAGTCTTCCACAGTTCTTGATTGCTTCAACTTTGTCAAATGGCCCAAATGGTTTGTGTCATTGTCAAAGTGTTCATAAATATTAACCACAAAGTGTGTCCAAGCAATATACCCTTGACATGAAGCTTTTCTCCATTGCCACCATTGCTAACGTTCTTGATCTAGATGAAGAACACCATATTGAAGTTTGGCCAAGTCATATGTAATGCCGTATAAAGAGAAATAATGTTCCATTTGGGTTACCCAACCAGTGGGGTCCGAGCCATCAAATTTGGTCACATCCACCTACAGAAGGCGTAAGTTACATTGGAAGTGATGGTGTTGAAAGTTATGGGAATGAGAGGAATGTTCACCGTCAATATGTGGGGGTGAATCAGAGGAAGGGTTATCTGTAGGGATATTCAGTTTGGTGCAGAGTGATGAAAAGACAGATTCAAGATGGGTGGTCAGTTCTTGTTTGACTTCCTCCATTGAGGACTGCATGGTTGTATTGATGGTTGCAACATTGGCACTAAGTTGTTTCACTTCTTGTTGGGTATCGGTGAGACTAGATTGCAAGGTATTGAAGCGAGCTTCCAATTCTTGGCTACGGGTATGGGCCATGAGGATGAGGGAACCGAAAAGGGGCGAGTGGGGGTCAAACATTTTTGCCGAAAAATGATATGTATGAAGGTGATAAGGGAGAAGAGGTGAATCCAATGGAATAGGTCTCAAATAATGGTGAAAAATTTTCTAGAATTTTTTTTTTACACCTACGAAGTTATACTCCGGCCTGAAGAATACTGCAAAGATGAAATCCCCAAATGCTTAACCAGGAAGAAAAGTGTAGTGATTTGGCAACCCAAAAATAGTTACACAACAATAGATCTTGTATGTTTTAATTTGTTTATGTTTCTATCCCCCAAGGGTTAAGTATTCAAGGGTTCTACAATATAGGTTTTCCCTGTGCTATAGCTCTCTGATATACGTGTGGGGTCCAATATTAGTACTCGTCCCAATATCTCATGGCACTAACTAAGGAGGATAGACTGTACCCTTAGCCATACTACTCGACTACCCAGGTACTAGAGAGTATCTTCCCGAGTGTTGTTCGCGGTGGCACTATAGCAGTCAGGCAGCCTATCAGTTTATCTAAAGAGGGCTTTAAGAAATATAGGTTGATCCGTACACAGGTGTTGTTTGATGCGCTACCACTCGAATGGGTACCAACAAGGGTTACAAGGGTGGCCAACAGATTTGCGCTTAAGAGCCACTTGTATTTTCTGCATGTATGAATCCCTCAACCATGGGTTTATGCGCATAACGATAGATCTTTGTGTCTTAAAGACGCCAGAATACGTATCTACCCTGAAAAAAATTTACCCACAATTTCTGCCAAGGAAAGTGCTCTGATACCACTTGTAATATACCAGATATAAAAAGTATGTAGAACATAAATAAAATTCTAGAAATGGCAGAATAACAGTAATATAACTAGCATAATCTCCACAATAACACAGAAATGATATAAGAACAACAATAGAAATATCACTTTGATTCAGAAAACAATGTTCATGAGCCTCTTCGAGGGGGCAACCTCTAGTCGAGCAACACTCTATTACAATAATCTCCAAGCTAGGGTTCTCATACCCTCGACTCCTATTTATACTAAATTTGTCTATCAAAAGAGGCATCTAGAGGAAGATCCTTCTAGAATTGGAAGCTTCTATTAGGTCTTCTTACATCCGCCTTATTATATTTTATTGAAAGGCCTTATTAATATTGACCTTTATTACATCCGAATATATTGTTCTACCTATGTGCGGGTTAGGACCCTAACAAGATCAATCAAATTAGAGTTTTCAATCACCCCATACAAATATTTGAAGTGTTTTGCAGTTGTTGACTTTAGAGCTTCTTGTCCAGTATGGATAAATCGAGTCTCATATTTGATTTCCAAAATGTGGTTTTTAATTCTACTAGAACTTGCAAAGCGATGAAATAGTTTTGAATTTCGATCACCAAATTTTATCCAAATTTCCCTACGAACCCCCAGCTCGATCAAAAAAGTGGGATATTTCCATACTTCTTTAACTATAGAAGAGAATTATGTCTCAAGCAACCAACTCGAATTAAACTTGAAATGATAAGCTTTCATAAAAGGAGGAGAATCAAATTGTAGAAGGATCAGAGCGTGGTCCAACATAAAAGGATATTCTACCCAGGACCTGGTCCTTCCATCGTTAGTTTCTAGATCTTCTAAAAAAAGAACCTATTCCAAACATTTTGAAATAGTCTTTGTACCAGAACGACCATTACACCAAGTTGGAACTAAATCATCTGGAGGAATGTCCACTAGTGAGTGTGCTTGAAAAATATTATTGAAATATCCAGCCAGAAGATCCTGAAATATTGAATCTCCCCTCACTTTCCCAGCATTTAATGTGAGGTTTAAGTCTCCTTCTATCAAATTTTTGTGGGAAATTAGTCCCCTGAATGCCACCTTATACCAAAATAGTTTTCTGTCAGAACAGGGTCCATAAAAATTAAGTAGCATTATCAGTTGATTGTTTCACAGACAGGTACCTATCAGAAGGATACCACCACAACAAAAGTAAGGGACTAGATCAATTTTTGTAGGATCCCAGGTAACTACAAGTCCCCCATAAGTACCTACTGAGCTAGTAGCACAGGTAAGCCAAGAGGGACATAAATTTCTCAAAAAACACCTAGATTTCAAGCCATCAACCAATGTTTATTGTAGGAAGATAATATCTGGAGAAGTCCTGGTAAGAAGTCTTTTAAAGGAGACATATTTCAGGGTCCCCCCACCCCTTTAATATTGAGGGAGAGAAAAATCATGGCTTGGCTCTCGCAAGGGATTTCATGCCTCTAAGTGCCCCAAGATCAATGTGTGGTGAATGGTGTACAGTTGAAAGTGTGAAAGTAGAGTCCACCTTTCTGCAAGCACTCCTGGTCTTTATAGGAGAGAGCATGTAACCTAGCCACTTTGACCAGGTGTAGTATTTCCCCAAGCCCTCCCCAGACTTTTCAGGACATCTCGGGGCCTCGCCAGACTCCTGTAGGGGAAAGACACTTTTCCCAAGTAAGTAGGAATGGGAATGGGAGAAAGAGCTTTGATGGGTGTTCTATATGCACTAAAAAGACAGTAAAAACCCTCAATTAAATTGTCAACCCGGGGTAAGTAAACTTAGAGCTATATCAAAATATAAGCCAAAGGTAGAAGGGTTGGTAGGTGTATAGTCTAACTAAGGAAGGTATCTATCTAAGGCTAATCTACTCAAGAAAATCTATCTAATGAGAAAACCCTACTAAGTAAATTGAAACTATGTAACCTAAGTACTTTTGGGCCAAGGATCCATGGATAGTTCTAAGAAAGCAAGTAAAAACCCTACTTGAAGCAAACTAGTTCATAACAATAAGCAAAGGCAACTACTAAGCATAATAATGAGAAACTAAAAAAAGAAAACTATTTTAACTTGCCAACCTACATTCAATGAGCAACTATCCTATGAAAGAAAATAAATGAACAAGTAAGCAAAGACACCTAACTAACCTATTAAAGAAAATAGACAAGTAAGCAAAAACAACTATCTAACCTACTAAAGCAATAAACATGTAAGTAAAGACACCTAACTAACCTACTAAAAGAAAATAGACAAGTAAGCAAAGAAAACTAACTACTGTAGGCAATCAAATTAAAACTTCTCATTGAACAACTATCTAGCCTAAGAGGCAAGTGGACTAAATGCTTAATGCAAAACTATTTCTAATGCATGAAAGGGAATCTATTTTATTGAAAGAAAGAAGAACTAACAACTAATGCTTAATCTATGATAAGCAAACTACTATCTAATATCTCAAATCAAAGCCTATCTATCCTACAACAACAATAAAACTTTATTCTAATCTATGAAAGCAAGAAACTATATCTATGAAAGCAGGAAAACTATTTCTATTAATCTATGAAAGCGAGAAAACTATTTCTTAATCTATGAAAACAGGAAAACTATTGTTTAACCTATGACAATTCAAATATAATGTTGGTGGTTGTGTGAATGTCTTCAATGTCGGATGATATCTCGATGACACTTGACAACAAAGGACAATTCCAGTGGTATAAGCTCAACACTAATCTCAATGGCAAAGTGAAAGGTATGGATTAAACAATCCAATGAGAGTTTATCCATGACAAAACACTGTTAGATACCCTGCATATTCATGTATAAACCATCAACAACATAACGAGATCATCATTATACTTCTATTCTACATTATAAAAATTCATACTTAAACTCAATCATTAACTAAGAAATATAATTGCAATTTAATTCTAGGAAAGGAAATTACGTAAAATGAAACTATGCTATGTCTATTCTAACAATTCAAACTGCAATAAAGAAATGATTAAAAACATAAATTAAACTATGATATTGAAAAGTAAACTAACAATCTACATTAACCAACAACTACTTAAACGAGATCTATATAAAATTGAAATAAACAAGTTATAATTAAAAACTGGAATTAATTCTATCCATCCATCAAATCCTTGTCGAAGAGAACCCAAATAAAAACTCTATTATATTCTAATTAAAACTTTGTTTTAAACTTGAATATAAAATCATAAATTAAAGCATAATCTAACATCTAATTGCACATGGGGTTAGTATAGAGACTTCCAAGTTTGTTCCTAATCTACAAGATCAATGCATGCTAACACATCTCATCATTCTAACCTGCAAAAGAGAATCAAAACAATTAAACTACAACAAACTAGTTAACACAATAAAAATATGCATGTACAGAAAATAAAGAGAACAATTAAATCATAAAATGCATAAACAAAACAAAGACAGTTACCAGACTACTGGTGCCCCCCCAACAAGTCATGGTTACTCTCTAAAATAACACCACAAACTCAACAGGTCGAATTCACCATAAAAAATAAAAAACGCAGTTATGGCATAATATAGCAATGCAAAAAAACTTAAAACAGAGTAAAATCATTTTTCTGTCTATCACACTAAAAATTCTAATGCTTATGCTAATTAACAATCATCTGACCACCTCAGTGGTATTTATAACGTTTACAGACCAAGTGGTCAACCACAGGAGGGTTGAACCACTTCTAATTTCAGAAAATTACAATAAATGATGCCCTAATGATAAAACAGAGTGAGCCAATAATCTCCCTCATGAGAAAATGAAACTGAGTTGTCGAGAGATCAGTAGTTAGAGGGGGCAAGCATGAACAAAACCCATGTGCCCAATTTTCCCATCACTGGCCGCCAATACCATAACCACCAAGTTTCCCTACATTTTTGTGCAATACGCAGTGCTGGACAGAGTGCCAGATCAAATGCCAGAATGAGTACTGAAAGGAGTGCCATATCAAGTGCCAGAAGCAGAAACATGGTGCATTTTTTCGCTATAACACAAGAAAAATGTGAATTAGATCTTGGTAATCATAAACCATGATGAATTATACTCAATATAATCATTAAACATGAATTACACATACCTAGTGTCGATCATACCGTTTTATCATAAAATTCTTCAAAAAGCTCCTTTAAAATATAAAAAACACATATATACATGCAGAAAAAGTGTATAATAACCTTCATAAAAGTATTCATATCTCAGGCCCAACATTACCCCCACACTTACAATTTTTCAGGTCCCACTGCAAATAAAAAGAAGTTACCCCTCATAACTAGGCTTGTTGAGGAGGATCATCTTTGGAAGCCTCTCCTTCTTGTTGTGAAGACTTAGCCTTGTGCCTCTTGTGTTGCTTCAGCTGTGCTCTGAGGATGCAGTTAGATTTGGTCATCTCATCAACCAATCATTGAAGAGAGTTAACCTTTGTTTGAAGGACTACATTGTCATGATGAAGGTGTGTATCTATTGTCTTCCTTTCCTCCAACTGTTGGAGAAGCTGATGTTTTTCCTTTTGTAGTTCCTCTATGGTTGGGGAAGAATCGGTGATCTCCAAGGAAGGGTTAGATCATTTGAGGGATGTGGACAATCTATTAGTTTTAGTATCTAGAGTGGGCATGGGTGAAGTAGGAGTGATGGGAGATCGGTAAGGTGAGGTAGGTTCTAATTTTGTTTTCCTTAGTGGCTCTAATCCATCCGCAGAAACTTCCCTAGGTTTCTTGTGAGGGCTCTCAAGGTTGGAGGACACTTGGATAGGATCCGAAGTAGGTGGAGGTTTTTCATAAGGTTTGGTTCTTGTGTTCTGAGTACTCTTGTGAAAGGGTCCTTTACCAAATTGATTGGCTCCCCTCTTGTTTGTGGGAATGATGGGAAATTCTTGTTGCATTACTTCTTGGATATTTTTAGGTGTAGGATCAAGAGAGAGTGAAGGCAATGGTGGGTTAACAATAGGCTTCTTTTGGTATTTTCTCTTGGTCGTTTTACCCGATGAAGAAGTAGGGATGTCAAAAATCTTTTGGTATTGTTCTGACAAAGAGAGCATTTGTGCAAAGGTGTTTGAAGTTCTTGGAGAGAGAGGCTTGGATGGAGAGATAGTTTTTAGGCTAAGTGGCTTTTTTTCGGTCTTAACTATCAAGTGAGGGTTTGCAAATTGGTAGATAAAGGCATCCCAATTTTTCCCTTGTTTCTCTAGTTTGGAAAGAACGAGGAGTTTGATGAAGCCATGGTGGAAGATACTATTTTGGGGGTTAGTCACATTTTTCCTCACTTGAGAAGACATCTTCTCCAAGCTTTTGAGAAAATAGAAGGGGAAGTTTAAGGGTTTTTTAAACAGAAAATGAGCCAGCAATCTAAAATGACAAGCTTTGAAAGTAGAGTATCTACCTTCATATGTAATTAACCTTGTGATGACGATGAGGGGGTTAATCAATTCTATCCTTATCCACTCCTTAGCATACCCTTTTTCTCCTGAAATGCTCTCGAATTCAGGCTTAAACACCCTGTTATAACTTGATCACAACAATTGGTGGTTTTTGAACCATCTATCTCCCATTCTTGGGAGATTTGCAACTGCAGCAATGGACTCTTATGAAACTTCAAAGGTAAGAGACCCTACATGTGTTGTCTTACCATCGAAACCAAGGGGGAATTGCATGGAGAGGCCATCATCATGGCCCTGCAAGCTAGAAAAAAATGGCCCCGACCTGTGCAAAAAAGCACTTCTCTACACTGTGAAAATTCAGGAATGGAAAACAAGTCTGCATAGTAGGATGGTTCGTATCTCTTGGGCATTGTGATAGAGGTGAATTTTACCAGGCAAGGGCATGATTGAGCCAAGATATGGCACAAACTGGGAACGGTCTAATCATGATTTGAACAGGGGACAAATTGGCAGAGGTTGGGTGAAATTCCTTAACGCAGGGCAGAGAAAATGGCAAGGGCTTGCCCAGCTTGATTTCTAATGCAATCATGGGGGAGTACGTTGCACACATGTGCGCGCAAGCTGCCATGTGTGGGAAATTCGAATTTGATGGCATGCTTTTGGGTAATGTAATGATGCGTAGTTAGATCAATGTCCAAGTCTTTTGACTTGGAGATTTGATCATAAACATGTGAAGCATCTACAATCAATGTCTGCAACCAATTCAATTAAATGTAATTGAGTTCTGGTTACCTGGAATCTATGACAGTTAGTGGTATGCAATTCATATGGAACTTCATTCGACACCTCAAACAACATCTCATATGACACATCCTATGGTACTTCATCCAGTATCTCTGTGTTAAGTGCATTTTCACCTCTTATAATGGATAGCTTGCAAATTTGAAGTGTTTTTGACAATCACAGTAGTTAATGAGCAGAGGCAGAATGCTCCATTATCACTCAATCTTCTTGCATATGACATATAATGTCAAAAACCTATAATGAACAGGTTATAGCAAGCATAAAAATGTATTGTCAAACTACAATATGCAACTTGTAATGAAAGATAAACCGATAAAGAGTGGTCTGTTAAGTATGTGTTTAGTAATTTGTGGCACACAGGAGTTAAGCATTTCAAAAATAACATGACTATCAATGTAATAACATGTATCATGGAAATAATACAAAATAATTCTTGCAAAGATCTACTTCTCTAGGCAATGATCATTTGTCAGCTCATGAACCCCTCCCCCACACCTAAGTATTGTGACACCTCACAATCAAAAGTATAGGAAACTAGTCAACATCCCCCAATAGTCAAAGATTTATAGTATGTCAAGTGTAAAGATAAAATTTCATAGCTTGGTCTGACGATATAGTTATAAGATGCTCCGACCTATAGGATAAGAGATCCTATATATAGATAAGAAGAGGTAGGAAAGAAAGTTTCAAGATAGTCTTAGAGTTATTTCCCAATGGAAAGTGTATGAGATTCATTAACCTTATCTTAACCACACATACCTCATGTCAGCTTTGTCTGCAAGTAATGTCGTACATCAGGACAAGTTTAAATTTATTATTTATTTTTGTCCGGTTACCATCCTTGCTAGGTAGTGTTGAAGGAAAATCTCCCTGCGGACAGGTAGATCTCCTCTTGAGAGCTAGACTCTTAACTCTTAAGACATAAGACACTTAATGTGGGCATTGACTTCCTTTCAGATCTATACAAACTAATGCATGAGGAGGAAGGAGAAAAGAAGTACCTTTTATCGACGTTTGTCCCTGCACGCTCCGAGTTGAGCTCCAATCTTTTGCTCCTCGATGAGCCCTATAGACAAACAATAGTACAACCACTTCCTACTCTATTGATATTAGCTTGAAATAGATCTATCTATCATAGACAAGTTCATGTGAGATTAAACACAAACTAGAAAGAAACAGGCCAAGTGTGTCATATTAATGAGAACAATGACAGAAGTAGCTTACAACCATAGATGCGAATGCACCAGCTTCATCAAGTCCCCTTTGTCTAACCCTTGCTCAAAATATCCATGATCCGGACGACAACAACTTTGTTGATTACTTTCCTCCAGTTCATTGTATGTTTCTCATGAGATCATAGGTTTCATGCTTCCAATTATTCCTCCCTCTCACCATCATAGAGCCTGCTTATATGGGTTTAAAGAGGCCTAACCTCTTGAGGTATATTTAGGGTAAGTTGAGGAATTCCCTCCTTAGATTAGGGACCTTCTCCTAAGATCATGGTTGAACCAGGAATTTGAATGCAACTACCTTCCAAACTTGAAAGATCTTCCCCTTATTCTCCTCAACAAATCAACTGCTGCCCAGATTAGATAGTGCTCCCTCAAAAGAGGCATCAGGGCGCTATAATGCTCCCTAGTAGGCTTTAGGGGAGCGCCAACGCTCTAAATATCTATAGCGCTCCTTTAGAGGGGAAATTTTGGTGTTATAATGCTCCCTAGAACCTTATAGAGGAGTGTCAGTGCTCCTAAGGGTGATGTAGGGGAGTGCTCTCTTCTAAAACCTTAGTTTGAAAGCTCCTTTCAGGTGGCAAGAGATATTTGACTTCAGTTAACCATCCCTCTTCCTCCAAATCAGGTGTTTGAGGTATTCTAAGTGTCTCCTTAGTGTTGTCATCATGGAAGTATGCTTTGTTTGACATTTGCGACACTTATGAGAAACATGCGACACTTGCGACACTTGTGAGCAACATGCGACACTTGGGACACTTGCCAAAGTGAGTAATGTTGATGTGTAACATATTTCCCCCCAAAGTATGAAGTTAGAAGATGAGAACTGATAACTGAAATGATTTGTAGACTTTCAAGCAAGGGTATATACACAGAGAACCTGAAAAAAGCTGCACACAAACATCCAACAAATATCATGACATGTGTCAAACCCAAGGCAGGCATACCTATGCTCGGGTGATCAAGACTTCCAAGATATGGCCGCCATAGAATACACTGCGGATCCATAATTGTATTGATAAAAAGGTATAGCCACCGAGGATACAGTGTGGATCTATACTCTGATGACCTAAACTGATCGTAGCCATGAAGAATACACAGTGGATCTACGAGATGACAAGACATAGCCACGACCAATACAAAGTGGATCTATGTAACATTATATGTGCCATTGTTCAGAAGAAACTCCTACGCAACCTGGGAAAAATACATATCAAAGTGATCACTCAGCCCAGGGTCTTCTTACCGATCCTGATGTAGTACGAATCTAACCACGTGAATAGATGTTCTGATGTCGAACATGGCAGAAACCACTTGATTACCGATAAACCGTTAACAAGTGCGAGGGAGATCACCATTAATGTCAATTATTCCCAAGGTAATCTAGTAAATTCCAATGAATGTGAATGGATGAGATGGAGTTGAACATCTGCGGAATCATCCAATCAGAGGTCAGTGATGTAAACCCATTGTCGGACATGAGGAGGCCTGTCATTGAGGCATGTAGGTCCCAAAGTACTAACTGGTTTCTAAGTCTAGTTCTTGGATAATGTGTTGAAGTCAACAAGAATAGGCTCATCGAAGGAGGGCCTTGATTTATCCCCCATCAATGACATGAAATGGACATAGAGATGTAATTGGTAGATTGAATGAACATGGACTGAAATGAGTATTGAGACAAGATATTTGTGATGGCTGACTCTCGAGGTGGATACTTCCCTTGAACACTGAGGCACAACAGCAAAAACATGACATGGACCAAAACTTCATGTTGCAATGGATGTTGTGACTTACTTCAGGTGACCCAAAGGAGTGAAAGAAACTCAAAGGATTGGCTCAGTTCAGAGGTTCAACAGATTAAAATGCGTGCAAAAGACAAAGTGTCGTGTTCAAGGGTGAATCTAAGAATTACTTGGTAATGTTCTCAAGAGACTACTTGGCTTGCTTCTTTCAAATTTTCCCCCATCCATATAGATGAGTACCTCTTTTTAATTTAACGAGATCGAGGAGGGTAACACATGCTTGATATAACTCATCTTCGGTAAGTTCCTCTTCGTTTGTTTAACGAACTCGAAGAAGTAAGGGTTCGGTCCCGCATGGGTCTGTCGATGTTTATTTTAGCGAGTCCAAAGATAGAAAACTCGAAGGTTTTTCATGATTATAGAGTCTAGAAAAACACTTAAAAGAGAACTCTCTCAGTTCATTTTTCGTACAGTTAGTCTCACGAGGCCGAAAAAGAGATAAACTACCACTCGAAATACGCCCTTTCAAACCTTTTAATGAGTGTGAAAGGAAGCAAGATCACTCGACAATACTTTCATATTTAGAGAGTCTGAAAAGAGTTTAAAGATTACTCCAGGGGGTTCCTTTTTCGTGTGTCCATACGGGTTTGAAAAAGAGATAAAAATCTACCCGATGCATTCTTATATTCTCGATCTTGAGAATGAACTGAGACTATGCTCGTAGATGTGACAAGGTAAATAATCGATCAGAACTGCTTGGAAACCTGTAGTGTCAAAACTGCAATCCAGAGGTTTAGTGAAGCCATTATATTGTTAAAGAAACCCACAAATAACTATACCTTATAAAAAATGGAAATTTATAAATAGTAATACAATAAAAATTTCATTTACCATTTCATTTTCCATAAGGATTTGTAGTAGTGGAGATTCTCACTTTGGAGGTGGATCTTGTTTTGCTTGATATCGGAGCTACGGTTGACCTTTTCTCTCACCGTTTGGACTAGGTAGATCTTCATGTCCCCTTCTTTCAATTACATGGTTTAATATTCATTTTCATAGAAATATTTGAATTAAAAAATGAAGCCCTAAGTCGCTCCATAAAAGATCAAATCGACCTCTAATGAAAACAATGGGTAAAGGACATTCTTTTGCAAAAACGTTTTTGGAGGGTGATAGCTTGGATGCCAACGCCTTAATACTTAAGTAGATGGGTTTTTTTTGTCAAAGAATCCATAAAAAACTCAAACATATGCCCACGCAGCCATTGATGAATATTATTTTAATCAAAAACGTTTTATTGTTGTGTGATGATTATTGAATGGTAAAGAGAGGGCGTGATGAGTATTGAGTGATAAAAAGAGGGTGTGGTCCTTTTTGAATAATATGGGAAATAGATTTCAAGTTTTTAAACTGCTTAAGAAATTGCCGAAAAATATAATAATGAAATTCTTTGTTTTTTTGTTTGTAGGTGATTTCGGAGACCATGATTGAGTGGAAATAATGAGAGCATGAGATCGATGATTTGGCCGCTTTGCAAAGTCCTCGTACATGGGCCGCATTGAGAGATTGTGGCCTTCTGAAATTCTTCAAGTTGCAGAAGATGAAGAAAGAAATCCTTCTTCTTGAGTACATAATTAGTTTGTGGGATGTCGCGGAGCAAGGATTTCGGATCGGAACACAACTTATAACCATCAAATTGGAAGACATATATTTCTTGACTGGCCTCTTGAAAAGAGGGGTTCCCATAGCTTTTTCCAAACATAGGGCGCTTCCTGAGAAAGTGGGTGTGTATCTGGCACGTCATTGTGTCCCAGGAGCAAGACTGGTGGGGGGTAGAATCCCCATCAAGGATATTAGAGAGTTACCCCTTCGGTCCATTTTTTTTCCATCATGAGTGTGACGGGAAGCACTAGCGCACATCTGGCATCGAGATCACAGGTAGCTTATGGCGTACAGTGTTTGGAGCCAACATTGTTTAACTGGAGTGCAGGGTTCCTTCAGAATGTGAAGGAATAGGTTTCACAGTGTAGGATGGGGCAGAAACAGTTCATATATGGTTTGTTCTTGGTCTCATTCTTCTTAGAGCGCATCCCCCAGATGTAGCCTCAGATTTCATTGGCGGTACGACCAGTGGAAGAACCACGGATGGAACGGTGGACTAGTCTTTCTCCGAGACTAGTGGCAGAGTCAGAGTTCCGTTTCACCGGTGACTTCTTCACTTCGCTGAGACGCTAGTATCTTTGGATAGATGAATTTCCATATGCCGATGTGGACTTTCATGGGAGCATGGATTTGATTCTACCAACGGGGGAAGATTGGGATGCCTCAGGTGAGCAACACCTTGTCTAGTTTTCATGTTCTGAGTTTTTAATGTATATACATTTTTTTGGGTATGTGGAAGAGTTTTTAATGGATGTATTGTTTTTTAACATGCAGACAAGGGAGCAGTGCACCCGACTGAGATACCAGTACCAAGACATCGCGGGGATGCTCTGGTTGCAGTAGATCTAGGGGTACCAGTGATAGGTCTCCGGGAGGTCGAAAGAAACCTCCAAGGCCTCACGATGGGCATTCCTCCTCTACGGAGGAGAGAAGTGCCTTTACATCTACAGAGACACACTGTGGGGGTGCCAGATAATGTTAATTCTCTACCGAGATGTGTAGTGCGCACAGTGATATGTTACTCTGAGCACAATGTAGTGCAGAGAGATTAGAGTCTCTCTGGTGATTTTATATTTTGTATGACTTGTCAGACGATGTTGTATGGGTGTAAAGACCCACAATTTTGCTCTTCCAAATACTTTTTTGATGTAATCAAAACATTTTCAGTCACGCTATGTATATATATACAGTTCTGATTTTTTACAGTGCCAAATGATTTTTACATGATGATGCCTTTAATGTGATGTGTTTTAATTTACATGTGATGTACAATTTGTTTTCCTTCATGAAACCTTATCTATGGGCAAAATACCAATCCATGATGTAATTAGCTAATAAATCTGAAACATTGTTGAGTTCTCTTGGAATATGTCTATATTCGATGTAATCAAACATTCATTCAAGACGACGAACTTGTAGGTGGAGGCGTAGCAGGATAGGATTACGAATAGCATAGATTCGATTGAGTTGATAGACCACGAGTTGGGAGTCTAGGTTAACAATGATACGAGAGATACCTAGGGAGGAGGCTTGGGTCAAAAGTCTGATGACAGCATGATATTCTGCCATGTTATTATTCGTTGGTCCTAAGAAAATACCTCCTGAACTCACCACCTCGTCAAATTGGTAAATGACCCATGATGTCGAAGCAATGTTCCAGGTGTGTCGACTAGCACCATCCGTAAACCCGACAAAGATAGGAAAGAAAGACGTCATCTGCACATGAAAACACAAGGCACAGTCATGAGTGGAAAAGGTAAAGACTTGAGCACGCGAAAGGAACAATCACACCAAACTAAAATACAATAATGTACAAAGTACACATGCTAGGTGATCTAGGCATAGTACTTTTTAAGGTAAAGCCCATTCCGGGGCTCTTCTAGGGAAATTCCATCATAATCGACTAACTCATAGGCGCCTCTATGAAAAACACGTTTCACAATGTAAGGGCCATGCCACAGAGGTTCTAACTTACTTGTCCCTAGTTTTTTATTGAGCCTGGTCATAGACGAGGACTAAGTCTCCTTCTGCAAAAGTCTGAGGATGGACGGATTTTTCGTATTGATTTTTTATTCGTTTATGATGTGCCTCATTAATGAGAGCGACATCATGATGTGTTTCGTCTAATTTGGTCAGATATAAGAAACGTTCTTCTTCAAAAGAAGTATGGGGTAGGAGTTCTACTTTAAGTTTCAGAGATGGAATCTCACACTCGATTGGTAAAATGGCTTCGATGCCATACACTAACTGGAAAGGAGTGAACCCAGTTGCGGTTTTTACGGAAGTACGGTAAGCCCAGAGAGCGAAGAAAATTTGTAGATGCAAGGATGTTTTATTTGCTCCTACCATGCGTTGAATCATGGTTTTTAGGACCTTGTTGATGGCTTCAACTTGTTCGTTGGCTTGAGGATAGTATGGGGATGAGTTTTCATGGCGAAAATCCAACTCGACATGAAATTCACTCATCATCTGGTTCTTAAAGTGTGCACCGTGATCAATGAAAATGGCGCATGGTACACCAAAACAAGTTATGATGTGGTTAAAAAAAAATAGAGCTACGGTACGACCATCGTTTAGAAAGGTAGGCATAGACTCAGCCCATTTGGTAAAGTAGTCGACGATGATGATTATATAATTGTGCCCCCCGGCTGAGGTAGGCTTACATTATATAAAATCAATACTCCATTTGGAAAAGGGGCCGATGGCGATAATGGGGTGTAGCGTAGTAGGGTGGGTGCATGCCTTGTTGTTAAAAACTTGGTAGGGTGGGCATTTTTTGACTGCCTCAATACAATCTTTGAATATCGAGGGCCAAAAATAGCTGGCACGTAGAATTTTTTGGGCTGTGGCCATCCCAGAAAGGTGACCACCACAGGCTCCAAGGTGACAATCATTCATAACGCGTTTAGCCTCTGCATGAATCATACATCATCAAAGGATAGTGTCAATACCACAACGATACAAGGTGTCGCCGACGATAAGATACCAATGAGAATGGTGGAGAATACGTCGACGCTCTTCGTGGGAAATGTTAGGCTGAAAGCGTTGGGTTTGGAGGTAAAGGAGGATGTCTCCATACCAAGGATCAAAGGTGCTGATGAGGAAAAGAGTTTCATCAGGGAGAGAATCTCTAGGTTCAATATCTTCATCAGCATGGGGGAGATCGCAGATAAGCTCCACAAACACCAGGGACTTTTTGTCTTTGGACTTCACAAATTCAAGATCGAATTCCTGAAGGATGACGATCCATTTAGAGTATTTTCCCCTGAGCACTTGACGTGTCAAGACGTGGTACATGGGGTTTCAGTCCCCAATCACAGTGGTGGTGCGTAGTAGGATGTAATGGAAAAATATATGGACGACGATGACGGTTGCCAGAGCCTGTTTCTCTACATGCGAATATCGGAGTTCAGGTCCAGATAGACTCTTTCTCAAGTAATAGATCATGTGTTCTTCATCGTTGGGGTCCTCCTGAACTAACACTATCGCAATAGTGGAAGTAGAGTCAGCTAAGTAAAGGATGTAGTCCTTTGTATAGTCTGAAGGATGCAACAAAGGTGCATGGGTCAAGGCATGCTTGAGAGCGTCAAATGATCATTGAGCGATGTCATCCCAGATGAAAGGGGTGTTTTTCTGCAACAATCGCATGCATCCTTTATTTATCTCAACGTAGTTACAAATGAAACGACGAAGGAAGTTTTCTTTTCCTTGCAAACTTTGGAGTTGGGTCAAACTAGTAGGTGGGGGTAAGGCTAGAATAGCCTTAATATTTAAGGGATCCACCCAAATCCCGTCTTTGGAGACAACAAAACCAAGGAGTCAACTGGATTCGACAGTAAAAATACACTTATGTGGGTTCAAGTGGATACGGTAAAACCGACATCAAAGAAAAATAGCTCATAAGTGATCAACGTGATCTGATCGATTGGATGAGTGGGCAGGTAAGTTGTCGAGGTAAGGTTCTGCAATATGCTTGATATCATGGAAAGCGTACGACATGGCATGCTGGAAAGTAGCACCAACATTTTTTAGACCAAAAGGTAGCTTTCGATAGGCGAAAGTTCCCCATGGGTAGATAAAGGTGGTCTTATGTTGATCAACAGGTAAAATTTCAATCTGGTTGTACCTGGAGAAACCATCCATGAAAGAGAAGATTACACTCCCAGCGCAATTATCAATAATCTGGTCGATGAAGGGCGTAGGGTAGTTGTCCTTTGGACAAGCCTTATTGAGATCCCGATAGTCAACATAGACACGAATGGTCCCTTGTTTTTTGGCAACCGGAACAAGGTTGGAGACCCATTCTGTCAAAGGGACAAGGTAGATAAAGCCATATTTTAGAAGTTTCTCAACTTCTGCCTTTATGGCTGCGATTTTCTTGGGATGAACCGGCCGGAGTTTCTATCGAATAGGTTTCATGCCTGGGTAAGTCTTGATTTCTTCGTAGCTCCAAGCGAAGACATCGCGAAATTCTTTAAACAAAGCGATGTAAGAGACCACTTCTTTGGGTGTGCAATTAGCACCAAGGTTAATGTTTTCCACAATGCCCTCTTTGATCAAAATATCAATAACGATCATAGTAGAGATATTACCCATATTCCCCTCAGAAAGAGTATCTTGTGTGAGGATGGGAGATTGTGGAGAATCGATAACATCAGGAGGGAAGACAGAGTGTATGTCTTTGTGAATTTCTTCCAGAGGTGGAAGAAAAGAGGATCGATGATGGTTATCATCCCAGGGTACATCGTCAATACTAAGCATCTCCATTATAGATTCGTCGGAAAGGAAAATTTGGGAAATGTAATCAATTACAGACGATAGGGAATCCAACCATGACGGCATCGAGTAGGCATCGGGTGCCAATAAATGGGGATTGTCTGGGGAGGGAGAGGCATATTGAATAGCTACGTATGCGGCCTCGGCTGGGCTAAGTGGCATGGTGTCACCTAGCACATCGAATTCCATAGGACTAGGTACAATCCAAGGGTTAGATGATTCCAAAGATTGATAAGGGATAGTTGAAATCATATTGACAGTGGCAATATGATGTGTGGTGGGTTGAAGTGGTGTAGGGAAGGTACCCATAAGGCTTTCATACGTAACTGGGTGGTCTCCCAAAAAAGGAATGTTGTTGGTGACAGGGGCATGAGCGTCGGGTGTACAAAAATCTAGTTGATCGATAGTGACAATTTTGCCTTGATGGGGGAATTGCACACATCGAAACACCGACGAGGCGACGACAGTCATAGCGTAGAACCAAATTCTTCCAAGTAGTAGGTTGTAATCAAGGGGGGCGTCAACCACCTCGACATCAACAGTAACAATTTTTCCACCCAACTGAATGGCTAAGGATTGTAAAAGTCCATGAGGATGAAAACCTCACCCATCGAAAGTGCGTAACATCATAGGGGATTTGTTAAGGGCAAGTGATTTTAAGCCTTTCCAACAAGCTAAAGACATGACACAAGTAGAGGCTCCCTCATCCAAGATAGTTTGGTGGATTTGTTGATTGTGAACAACAACATTGATTTGAAAAGCTAGTTGGTGGGAGAGTCGAGGTTGATGATCATCCAGATTAAACGTGAGGTTATTAGATGAATTAGGATCGAAAGCGTCGATGGCAGCCAAGAGCGTTCTACATTGACTGGGACAGTGTTGTAGAACTTCTAGAGCAGACATAGCACATGGTGCTTGAGCCAAATCTTCAACGATGTTGTAGTTTTGGGCAGCCTGCGAACTAGGATTAAAGGTAGATTTCCAGATAGTGCTCTTGGGAAGGTGTAAGATGGAGTCAAATGAAGGTTTCTCGATTTGGAGTGATCCGGACGGAGGGCTAGCAGACGGAGGACTAACAGAAGATGGTAATGGGTCCGATAAGGAACCGTTAGTAGTCTTTGGCTTATCAGGTTTAATCAGTGTGTCATATGTCATAGTGCGAGTGGTTAGATTAATCCCGCTAAACATGTAAATGTGGGCACTTGTCGAGGCCTCATCATGGGATTGGTTGGAACTGCCCCCTGGAGTGGGAGTTTGAGCAACCAAAGATTGTTGATGTGGAAAAGGCTGGGTAAGCACAGTGGGTTGTGAATTTCCCTTAAATATCTTGGCCACTTCATCGCGATGTGGATAGTCTCGGGTGTAGTGATCATCACCAAAAATGAGACATGGGAATTTTGGTTTCTGTTGTGGTTGTTTTCTAGCAGCAGGGGTTTGAGGTTGATTTTTTGGTTGTTCGTTGTTGTTGTTTTTCTTGGTTTTATTTCTTACTTTCTTCTTGCCCCGGGGTTGTTTTGAAGGGGTCAATTGGACCATATTCACCTCAGAGACCTGAGTTTGAGGGGGGGTAGAAGAGGGTGCAGTCGAACTAGGAGAAGACATCGAAACGGACCGCTGGGTTGTCCCAGTCGACTGGGAAGGAGATTGGGTTTTGATGGAGCCAATAACTCCATTCATGTGCGAGGTAGATGATGGTTTGGATGGATCATTAGTGGCACGGGTAGCATTTGGTATCAACTCGTACAGAGTACCGGATTGTGAATAAACCAAATCTAAGTATTGATATCGAGCAATGGCTTCTTCCTCGATGACTACACCACCCATAGCAACATCATGAGCGATCTGGGGTAATAGTGATTTGGTGAACCATTCTGCTAATAATTGGTTAGGAATGACCGCTTTGATTAGCCTTCATCGTTGTCTCCATTCATGAATATGATCGGAGATATGTACGTAAGTTGTCTGAAGAAGGGAGGTCAATAGTTCGGTACCCATCTCGTATCGAATGGGTAGTTGGAAGTGTGTGAGGAAGGACATGGCAAGAGAGTTGAAATCGTGAAAAGAAGCACGTGGTAGTTCAATATACCACTTTGTTGCAGAACCCGTAAGCGTTCATTGGAAAAGACACAAACGTATAGAATCATCCATGAGGGAGTTGGATGAACACCACAAATGGAAAGTCATCACATGGTTGTTTGGGTATTCTTCGGACTTTCCGTCAAATTTTGGAATATCAGAAGGAAGTTTAGCTAGAATAGCTGGCCAAATTGGAGAATGAAAAATAGGATCATTCATTAACCGAGACAGGTCTGGAAGGTCCAGAGTCACTGGGAAAGGTAGTTGTCAGTTAACCTATGGGTAATACTGGTGTGGAATAGGAACACCAGTAGGACCATACACTGGGTTAGACGAATAATTGTAACCAGTGGGCCCTCTTGTATAGGGTTGGTGTTGACCAGGGTACACAGGATTTGAGGTGTTTTGAGAAACATGTGCGAGCGGAGGATAACCGGATGGGTTTTGAGGATTATAAGCTAGATTTGGGGTTTGTCCATAAGGAGGATATAGATGGGTCCCTTGAGGGGGAAGAGGTTGTTTTGGAGCTTGAGGATTGTGTCCCCTCGAGAACTATGGATTTCCTGGAAAAGGGATGTTCCATGGATTGGGTGTGGTAGACACATTTTGTCCATATGGTTGATGGTAGGCTCCATATTGAGGTTTCCCCCTAGCATGAGGGTACCCTCCAAATGGAAGTTGTCCTCCAGTGGGCGGATGCCCCCCAGCTTGAGGTAGAGTTCCTGGAATTTGAGATCCAGACATAGACGACTGACCGATGCTTCTTAATGGATTAAAACTACCAAGACTAGTTCCTCTGGGTTGTTGTATAGGTATAGAACTTCCAGGCATATCTTGGGTAGTAGTGACAGTGGAAGAATTTAGTGCTCTATACCCAAAAGGGAGTGATAATGAAGGTCTAGGTGTTATTGGTGTGCCAATTGCAGCTTGGCTAACCACCGCATTACCACCTGGAATAGTCGGCACGTGAGGGACCATTGTAGAATGGGTTGTCTAGAGAGAAAAAGTGGACCTTGGGCCAAAGAAAGATGTGTTCGGACCAACGGATGGTGTGGCTGAAAAATTGGTAGTACCAGTAAAATGGTTTAAAGGTACAGTGTAGGTGATAGGCACGTCGACGCCTATTCCTGTTCCATAAAGATCTCGCACCATGCGTGGTGGACTTCAAACAATGTCTGCGTTCCAAAAGGGTTCATCGACTAAAGGGTTTGAATGAGGCCCAGTCGGAATGTCAGAAGGATTGACGGCGAAAAATTCACCGGTTGAATTCAGTTGGAGAACACGTCTCTCATATCCCTCCGGAATGCGGAAAGCCTCCGGAGACTCTGAAACAATTCAAAAATCCTCTAAAGAGGTGGGAACTTCTTCTTGGGAGGTTATAGTGTTTTAAACCTCGCTCTGTTGAGGAGATTCCTCCATAGAATGAGGGGGTAAAGGGGTATTCTCTTCCATATTTTCTGGAGGAAGTCCCTGTAGCCTCCACGAAAGGCATGGAGGGTCAATGTTGGAGAAAAAGAGTCGGCGGAAAATTTCTATGGCCAACTACCGAAAAGAAGAAGCATATGCTAATAGAATCTAGGAGTCACAACCAAGCAAATAGGACCTTCTCTCGATGACCGTACTAGTTGGTGATGAAATCCAACGTCGCGTGATCAAGTCAAGAAGGGGCGGGGATATGGTGGAATAGTTACAATGGAAACTTGCTTAACGGACTTACGCCTTGGTGAAAGCTTCCACACAGTAATTGTGGATTTACCCTCCAAGGAGCCCGAGTGAGTTTGACCAATTTCTGCTCCAGGTATAGTGAGATTTCCCTTCACTGTCACCTTGTGTAAGACCCTAAAGATTATGGCCACTAAGGTTACCAATTCGTAGTCAGCCCCTGGGCGGGTACAGTCAACAGTCCAGTCCGAACGTACAGGCAGGGTATCTAGCCCAAAATCAGCTTGAAAGGCTTCCACTCAACATTGTGGGTATACCTTTAAGTGATACCCATAATACGATCTGACTACTACAATCAGTCAAACCATGGAGGGATAATCTCCGTAGCTTTCCCAAGTGCGACCTCGTGCGTAACCCCTGTGTGAGAGGGGGATCCCAGGAAGACTTATACGACAATTGGATTTGACTCTCCCTAGCTTAGGATGCTAATGTTTGTTTTGGAAACTTTGGAGAGTTATGCTCACAGCCTAATCCAAAGTACTAAGCCTAATCTACTGTTGTTGGAGGATCTTAGAAAAGAAAAGTTCTAGATAATTTTTAATTAGCATTCATTTTATGGTTGTTCTTTACTCAAAAGGGGTGCATGGAAGTGAAACGAATTGAATTATGACTCAGTCCCAAAAATGCATCAAAGATGATAAGCAGCCATTTCTTTTCGATGAACATCTATCTAAGGGAGAGATAGAGAGTTCTTTTCACTAACAAGCACTAATAAGGAATGTCCTCAGACAAATTTTCTTCAAACAAATCCTGATGTGATGCTAAAACTTTTGAGATACCTTCTAATATGCACAACCAATCATGAAGATGCCTTTTTTATTGTTTGCATATGAATATTGATTAATTCAAAACAATGCTCGTCTTGCTAATTATCTTTTTGGATGAATGAAAATCAGACCAACATAAGCAAGAATCATACAAACAATACACCCTCTCATTGTGATCAAAACAAGAATCGAAAGAAAAGAAACAATCAAAGAGAAATCAAACTTCACACCAAAATAAATGTCGAAGAACAATGATCTTAACTAAAACCAAATGAAAAGATCTGTAGGCCTTTGATGACTTTCACCAGAGTTTTTTACTCAGTCGAAAAAAAGAGAGAAAGACAATGCATGGGTTTCAAGCTCCAAATGACAGAAAAACTCAACAACAATAGTGAAGAAGGCTACAAGATCCAAACAGCAAGATGTTTGTTCTTCAAAAAGACAGATGTCAAAGCTGGAAAGGAAGAAGGATTGACTCACAAGGTGACCCAACAAGAGAAACACAGAGGTAAAACCCTGAAAAAACAATTCTGGAAGGTTTATTGGACAAAGGAGGGTTGGCCCTCTGTTGTCAAGGACAAGGAGCATTATAGCACTGTGTGTAAGGCACTCAGGGAGCACTGGCACTCTGTTAACACAGGGACAGGGGCGCCAGGTTCAAAAATCTCTTAAAAGTGTCAAAAATTCAAAATTTGCAGTTCAATTTCGACAATTAGGCTGAGTGTGATGGGGTAGGGAGTCAATCAGCTCATGAAACCAATCAAAAGAGGAGTGAAACAGGTCTGAAACAATCAAGGGGTAAAACAAGGTCTATGAGGAGAAATCAAAACAAGAAGTTTCGATTTGAGGACTCCCCAGTGGAGTCACCAGTTTCTGTTGTAGGAAAATCTCCCTGCGGACAGGTAGATTGCCTCAAAGAGCTAGACCCTAATTCTAAGACAAAAAGTGCTTAACGTGGACATTGACTTCCTTTCAAATCTATACAAACTAACACATGAGAAGGAAGGAGAATAGCAGTACCTTTTTATCGATGTTTGTCCCTGCACGCTCCAAATCGAGCTCCAGACTTTTGCTCCTTGCTTAGTCCTGTAGACAAACAAAGTACGATCGCTTCCTACTCTATTGATGTTAGCTTGAAAATAGATCTATCTATCAATG
>CBVK0100752777.1:0-10846 GCA_900067695.1 Picea abies
TAAAAGAAGCATGAACTTGATGCATATTTCCTCTTGCATAACTAAGACATTGAGCAAAGTCCTGAAAAGTTTTATTTTAATGAAATAGAGGGTGCTTGCATAGCATAACAAGTCAGCCCCCTATTTTCAGATCACCTAAAGTAGCCTAAAAATGGTTCTTACCTCTTTGAAGTTTTATTTGTTGAGTGATAGCCATATAAATACAAATATTAAGTTGTTCATGTTGTTTATATTTCATATCCTATTTGGAATGCACATCCACTAGATCCATACCCTCTATTTCAAGTGGATATACTTGTGGTTTATGTTATTGTTCCTAGTTGTTTATCTTTGAAGCATTTAATCACTCAATTGAATCCTTGTGCATGATCTTGTTACATCTATTTTGGGATTCATTAAAGTAAATCATAATATTACATTGTCATAATTCACTTATATAAGTTTACTTTTCACAAATATGGATACCCCCCTTGGATTTTAGTAGCTCGCTTAAAGTAAAGGGGAAAGTGTACTGAGTTGATAGTGGTGCGCTTCCCTTTTTGTTTCCCTAGTTAGCACTTGTGTTGGGACTTTTCACAAGGGTGCTAGTTCAAGAAGTAATAGGCTTGATGCCATATTGTAGATGGTATTGCTAGTTTATCCAGATGTCTCATCCTTAGCTCAACCAACTAATGGTGTATGTTTGGAGGTGCAATGTTTTCAATAGATTCAACCTCTTAAATATCTCCATTCAGATCAAGTTATTTTGATTTCCATTATCAACAATGAACTGTAGTAGAGTCCCCTTCACCCACATCTGTGAGTGGAAGAGGTGCTAAACTTCCTTAGTCTCCTCTAGTTCCTCTATCTATATCTTTGTAGTAGCGATGATAACATTGGATTGATGATTTGTTTTTCCTTATTTGGATTTGAATCAAGGCCTAGTTGGAATCTAATTATGGTGCCTTCATCTTTTCCAACAACAATTATTCGGAGTAACATGCATCAATGTTGTGTGAAGGGATTTTGTGGAATTCACACTACTTGTTTTTCCTTCATCTTCCTATTACCCATATTTTCTTGCGGCTTACACTAGTAGTCCTAAGATTGGCTATCCTTGTTCTATCATTTGTTATGTGATTCATGGTCACCTTTACCATGCTTTGTTGTGGAAGATTTTCATACCCAAACTCCCTCTTACTTTCTGCTTAAAATTTTGCTAGATCTTAATAACATATTGATAAACAATGTTCATTGAGATGTCCAAGGACTCCATCTATATTTGAATGTACTTGTGTATACTATTGTGGCATTTTAGAAAAAAGTGCCAGTCAAAGTAATTGATACCCATATTTGAGCACAAGGTATGGGAAATATTAGTGTACTTTGGCACCATGTAGTCTCTCTTGCAATGAAAAGTTGTTCATCTCATGTACTGGTCATTGTAAATTCCAATAGGGTAGAATTCCTCCTTGAGACCATAAAAAAAATCCACCCATGTAGGTTATATCTTAAATGTCGGAGAGACATCTACAAAATGTTACAACTAGTAAGTGTTTCACCAACATTTGACATGGGGAAGGGAAATGAGCATGAAAGTGATCTTCTCACTACCATAAATTTTGTAAACGGAGTAATAACCCTCTAGTAGACTTAATTGTTTCTCCAAATCATTTATGTCTTTCTACCCTTCAAATAAAGAAATGTCAAATTAAACTTGTACCTTGAAGGGTGTTTTACTTCCAAAGTGACTTTTTATCTAAGGTTCCTCCATCACCATTAGAATTCACTAGTGAATATATGAAAAATTGTCCATCATTTCATTCTATTATAACATGAGGGTTTCCTCGAGTAATAGTTTGATAGGATCTCCTATTCCATTGTCTTTTCGTTTTCCCACCGTGGGAGGTTTCTTAGGCCAACGAGGGTGGTATTAACCAATTTTGATTAGTTCAAGGCCCAATTCTATGTACCTTGACCTTGTCGGGGACACGCACAAAAAAAACAACAAAGAGAAAATTGCTATGATACCACTAATCTAGATTATGTGTAGAACGAAATGAAGATAGTAATGTAGATGGAGAAACATAGATTTATTACATGGATAACAATAATATAATGAAACCCAAACTCTATTAATGAATGAAATAAAAAAAATATGCAATATGTAAAGGAATACAAACTAGCTAAACTGGTGGTAGCTTATCTCTAAAGAGAGATGCGTCAACTATGCTCATTCACAAGAGAAATATTACAAGTGGTTGAAATAACCTTTTAAAAAAAAGTATAAAATCCTAAGAGGAAAAAACCCTAAAGATCCAAAACCTTAACACTGAGAGATGAGGTGGAAAAAAGAATGTGAGCTCCAAGGAGCCTAGTTGATACATCAACTTCTCAGGGCCACAATATTTGTATACAAACCTTTTTTTAGTCATTTATTGAACCATTATGAATATTACCCTATGCTCTATGTTCTTGGTGGGCCCCACAATCAAATTTTGAGGAGCCATGTCAACTACCAAAAACACATGGAAAATTCTTGAAAAATACAATGAAAGTTTAGGACATGCAAAATTGTAGTATAAATACCAAGATTTATAACCATTTCAAGTCAATAGAAGAGGTGGTTGGCCATCAATATCCACATGGATCAATATAATAGTGGTTGGAAAGAAAAGGAATATTTATTTATGCATTTTTTGTGGAATTTCAAAGACTAAACTATATGACTATTAGAGACCCATTCCTAGTATCCTTTACAAAAGAGGTGATTGAGGCAGTAGCTAGATGAGAAATTTTATCCTTCCTAGATGGATATTGAATCCATACTCAAATGTCCATTTGGAATAAGGATCAAACAATCCTAACATTTACGATTAATTGGGAAAAAACATGTGTACAAGGGAATTCCTTTTTGACTCATAAATGCACCTACATGTTTCTCACGAACAATCATGAACAATTTTAAGGACTTCATTAACTATTCCTTGGAAGTGTACCTAGATGTTTGGGCACCATATGGGTATATGATGAAGAAGTTTATGGAGATGGATATCTCTCTAGATAGAGAGTAGTTTCATTTTTTTAAGCATTTTGGGAGGTTACTAGGACACACCATCTCCAAAGAGGGGATTGTTGTGGACCTAGACAAAGTAAAATTTATCAAAAACTTGGAACCACCAATGAACCCATCAAAGGTGAAGCATGTACTTATCCATATATATTATTACCATAAATTTGTTAAAGGTGATGCATAGATTGTCAATTTGATAGAGAAACTCTTGAGAAATGAGATTCCTTTTGAATTGGAAATATAGTGTTAAGAAACAATTGAGACTCTAAAGGAAAAAATTGTTCATGCACCTATGTTGCAATTTTATTTTCATGATTGGAAGAAGGTATTTCATGTCCATGTGGACATATTATAAACTTCTATATGAGTTTTCCTCTCACAATGATGTAACAATGGTGTGGACCATCCTATGTATTGTGCCAGCAGTAAGACATCCCATGTAGATAAGAATTTTGTGACAATGTAACAAGAAACACATGGACTAATCTATGCTTCACACAATTTTTGGTACTATATATTAGAAAATAATCTTCACTCTTACATTGATTATCAAGCATTGAAGCACATTATGAACAATCCAGTGCTTTTTTAGAAGTTGAGATGATAGTTAGTGTTGTTCCATGAATATAACTTTGAAATATTTGTTATTCCTGAAAAAACTCATGTGGGACCATATCATTTTTCCTACATAGATAATGAGGATATAGCTAAATAAGGAAAATGGGATTTCCTTGATGTACACTTTTTCAGATCCAATGGTCTCCCAAATATTTTGAGGATGTCCAACACTTTTTGGAAAATGGATAGGTGTCGATTCACATGAAAAATTCACAATTAAAGAGTTTGGTACATTAAGCATATCGATTCAATATCATGGCATGTTTCCTCTGCAATATTGGATTGGACAATATTTTGAAAAAATGTGTCCAACTAATAGACACAAAAGTTGATAAGAAAATCACACTAGCGGAAGATTGGAGGACAATTATAAAAAATCAAAACAATGTAAATGATTTTAAGTTCGGGACTATGGTGGATGATACTATTCAAGGATTAGTTCAAGATTGTAAAAAATGTGAACATTTCTAGAATGCAAGAAATAAGTTACAGGTTGGAGACTTTCATGCCTTGATCCCAACATTTCCTATGTTTCTATTCAAGCATTAGTTACTAGAATATATTATTTCATTTGAGGTTGCTAAAAGGACACAAGAAAAGTACACTATGGTGTCCATATACTTGTTTTTTTAATTGATTAAAGAAAGAGATCTAATATATGATCCAATTGTGTTATGGGCATATAGAACTACATGAAAAAATATTACTAAGTAGACTCCTCAAATTGGTTTATGTTAAGGAAGTAGTGATTCCCTTAGATTCCTTAGTGCCAAGTTTGTGGATTGCATCAATTACCCAAATGATAGAGCTAGATGCATTGGAAGAAAGGGTAAATTCCTAGATTCAACTGAAAGATGAGAAGTTTCTCACTACATAGCATCAAGCTATTCATAAGCACACACGTAAGTCTTGGCATGAGAATTTTAGTCTCACTACACAATAGAAATTATCTCAAGCATATTGGAAAGGTATGCATGCACTAGTCGACACTTCAGAATTCATTATGTATTATTAAAAGTCAAATTCGTTGCACATGATAGATACAACCTATTTGGTGACTAGGTAAAGCTCAACCAACTATCACACTTCTCTTGGTAGCTCAAAATAAGGTAGAATATATCCTCACTTTCGATGGACTTATTTATGAAGTGGTGAAAGGAAAGAGAGGTGACAGTCTTGTGTGTAAGTTCTCTTAGGACCACTTGTAGGGTATTGTTTTCTCTCAACCATTAAAAAATAAATAAACTAAAATTGGAAAAACAACGATGGAAAACTAAGAAAAATGACACTTACAACAATCAAATTTATGTGAACAAAACAATGATTTGTATGAACAACAAATTGAAAATGCAAGCTACAAGCTATTATAAACTTATAATGCGAAGAAAACAAAGTTTGAAGTGTCTAGCAAGTAAGCTAGGCAAAACATAAACTAGTTGGGTGAAAATTTGGATATAACAACTTGCTTAGTCAAAAACATTGTTACAACCTACAAGAACTTAATTTATTGTAGCAATTTTGATGAAAAACCAACTAATCTATGTAGACATAAGAATAAGATGTAGTGAATTTTCATTGCCTAGAAAATGCAATAAAATGAGTCCTAAAAGTCATATGGACAAAGTATAAGCAAGCCATGTAAAAAATCTAAAGGTAGCAACCTACCTTAAGTGATTGTCACAATGTTACAATCTATCGAAAATTCCTTCCTATAACAAAGGAAGAAAAAAAGTCAAAGAAATATTTTCATGTATATTTTGTGGGCTTTATGGCTATTTTAAGTAAAAGAAAACAAATTGTGGGATTTAGGGCTATTCTAAGGACAAGAAAACATTTTTTTTAGTGTTGTAATGTAACTTACAACAATGGATTTTGTTGTTAAAATGTTTCTTCCATCTCTTCTAGGTAAATATTGAGTGTTGGTGGCAAGCCCTTGCACTTGGCATGTTAACTACTTGAATTTTCAATATTGTTCTTTAAACCCGTGTGATTAGGATGCAAGCAATGTACTACAAAAAAATGTTGTTTGGCAAAATAGAAGATACGGTTTTTTCATTGTAAAATGAAAATTTCTATAAGTAAAAATTTATATAGGTAATTATTCTTGTAAAACTTTGGGAAAAAGGAAAACTAACAAAAGTCTTTGTAATCCATCTATTGTTGATTGCAGCTTTATGATACATCCTCCAGATCGTTCTCCTCTGGACTGAGTTGAGACATCTGTGTGAGGAATCCCAAGTGTTGGGTGTGCCCATGTGAAGGGTGTGCGTAAGACTTTGGACTAAGTTGTGATGACATGTGGTATATTTCTTTGTACTCCTATGGACTGAGTTGAGTCATCTTGAGATGGTCTCATGCCTTGTACTTCTATGGACTCAGTTGAGTCGGTTTGAGATGGTACTCCATATGGTACTCTTGTGGACTCAGTTGAGTGATCTGTTGAGTAGGAAATCCCTGTGGCTGAGAATAGGTGGGCGTGTCCCTAGTGGCTGAGTACTAGTGGATGTATGAGTTCCTTGCTATATTGTCTGAGAGTAAGATTTACTTGTAACCCTAATTTTTTTATGTAAAGGGTACAAGTCATCCCCACTATATTTGGAAGATAATTAATATTTGTGTAATGATTAATTATATTATTGAGTTATTTAGGTCGGCCCTATTGTGCCAATAGACACACCTTTTTTTTGTCAGTTGTTGTATAAATAAAGGTGAATCCCCATTGAGTATCACCCACTCACACTTGTCATTTCAGAATTTCATCTAGTGCATGTACAACTGAAGTGCGCACCTCTCTTGGGCATTAGGTTCTAGGTTTTGGTAAGCACCCTCTTATGCGATAGGTCTATGGTGTTGGTGGATATTCTCTTGAGAATATAGCAAAGGATTTTTGGGTTTTTCCCCTTGCTTGAGAAGGGTTTTCCCAGGATAATTCTTGTGTTCTTGTGCATGGTTATTCTTCTTGTGATCTTGGTTATTGCAGCACTTGTGTATGGTATAGCTACATTTTTATGGTTCAAGTACATTCTAAATGAAATAAACTACATGTGCATGAGATAAGCATATAGAAAATTCAACATGGTATCAAAGTAGAGTTCTTGAAGAACCATTGCATAAGTTTTCTAGCAAGTCATCACCTCCCAGTTGCAGAAAAGAACAACCCTCTAGGGTTTTTGAAAAAGTACGACCCTCCCCTTTTTTTCTTGTTTCAACAACTTCCAGTGAAATGTTGGGGCTAATTTTGGCATAGGATTGCATAGCCTCCTCGAGCGTACCTCCAGAGACTCTCAGATTGCAATTCTGAGAAATTTTGGTTTTGGGCCCTAGGGTTTCCAGGGTTTCTGCAGAATTTTGGTTTTTAAGGTTTCTGCAGCCCATTGAAGGATTTTTCAATCTTACCAGTGTTCTTCTGAATTTCAAGGCTTATTTTTGGAAGTCATAATTCCAACGAAACCTAGGGTTGCTATCCTAGCCTAGCCGTTAGGTTTCCTATCCTAGTTGTTAAGGGTTTGTGGAAGAATTTGCAAACCATGAGAAACAAAAATTTGGTGGAAGATATGATTGATGGATCAAACAACTTCAGTTCCTGGAAATAAAGAATATAGATTACCCTAGAAGAGGATGACCTATTGAGTTTGATACAAAAGACTCTACCAAAAACAATTAATGATGAAGAGACAACTTGCCTCCATTGTTGATGTTGATCCAGAGCCACATTAGAGAGATGAAGACATAAAATATGAAACCTTCTTCTTCATATAATCACTCTCAAGTACGGTTCCTACTAATAATGATATTTTCCTAATTGAAAGTGGTGCTTCCAAACACATGACTATATATAGAGATCATCTGACATACCTTCTTGAGAAAGAGTCTAGTCTACATGTTGTACTTGGAGACAATGGCAGATATAATGTGAAAGGAGTTGAAACTTATACATTCCAACTAGATTCTGACATACCCCTTCAGTTGAGTGAGGTACTATATGTACCTGGGATGAAAAGAAACCTTGTCTATGTTTCTTCCTTAGAGGATAAAGGCTACAACGTTACCTTCTCTAAAGGAAAATTTATTGCATGGCATAAGAACTCACATATGAATTTTTCCCGAGTGATTGGTGTTCGAGAAAACAACTTATACAGGTTGACTATCTGACCAGTCCAGACTCTATTACATAATACTATCATTTTGAGTGAGCTATGTCATAGGAGACTTGCTCATATCCATTATAGATCCCTTCCCACTCTGGGGAAGATGGTAACAGACATTCCAGAGATACATGTTAACCATGATTGTGTTTGCAAAGGTTGTGCTCTTTGTTATAACCCTAAATTGCACCAGACATACTTACATGGCATCAGGCCATCTCAGACTCCTTCTTTTCCAAAACACTACTGAACAACTCTTCTTAAAAAACCCCTTCATAAAGTCCCACATGCCCTGCTCCATTACTACATGCGTGTACACGCTAGCTGCTCCAATACAGCCCGCGTGTACCTACAAAAGCATGGAAAAAGGAAAGTTGTTGACAGAACACATAGCTTTGGGCAAGTTAACTAAACCTTTCAGCCATGCATGGTCAGTCATTCAACCAAACACCTAGCTCCTTCTGGCCTATAAAAGAAGGGGTAGGGATCCCATTTGAAAGGAGGAAAATCATAGTAAAGAAACTATACCCAATTGAGCATTCCCCTTGTCCTAACCTTTAGCCATCCTTGTGCAAAGAGAAGTATAGATCAAAGCATTTGGAGGACAGTTGAAGAGGAGCCCAGGACCAATTTTGAGGAGCAATGTTGACCACATATTGTAATTTTACTCTTGTGAATATTAATACAAAAAGGAATACTTTTCTCGTCCCGCCATATCATGTGTTCAAGTTGAATTTTTATTTTATGATATTTTCACAACTAACCCAACAATTAGTATATGAAATGCATGTTCACAGCTTTTTGTTTGTTCATGTGTGAATGCAGGTCATCTTTGGGAGGAGGCTTGCAATCGAAGAGAAAGTGAAAGAAAAGGGATCGACATCAAACGAAGGACTTAAGGTAGAGTTATTGAATCTAATTTACACCTTTGTATTGCATGAATGTGGGGTTTTGTGTTGGGAGAATAGGAAAGAGTAGAGGCCTTTGAAATGATCATTTTTTGCATGCATGATTAGAGCCCTTAAATGCTAATTCTGTAGGAGGGATTCCCACCCACAATAGAATTGGCAACCATACTGGGGATCTCTAGGGTTTTCTGGGGATACTTTTTTGGGTATTTTTAAATTGGTTTTATCACCTTTTTCTGAGTTTCTGCAAGAGTATGAGCTAGTAGGGATTCTGTTCTTCCATACCAGTACTCCCTGCTTTCCTTGTTTGGCTGCATTTTCTTTTCGGGAAGTCATAGAGGTACACGCGGCCTGTATAAGGCCTGCATGCATGTACACGTGCCCAATCTTCACACAGCACACGTGGACACGCTAGTTGATGAAGTAACAGTAGTGTGGCTAGATTCAGAATTTTTTTATTAGAGAGGCAGTCATCCTCTCCCCTATCATAAGTAATCCTTCTCAGGGGTTTTTTGGAACTTATTCTAGTCTCTTTTTTTTGCAGTTTGTAGCTTAGGTTTCACCTCAGATTGGTTTTGTTCTATGAAATTTTCCTTGAATTGTTTTCTTTTTCTGTCAAAGTAAGTTTCTAAGTCTTCAAGAGATTCTAGTTCTCAATACCAGTAGTCTCTGTCAGTGCTTGATTTCTTTTATTTTCATTTTTTGAAGATTTGCAGAGGTACACATGGCCTGCATAAGGTATTCATGTGTGTACATGCGCTCTGACCTTACACAGTTTGTGTGCACACGTTGGCTATTGAACTATCAGAAGCGTGCCTGATGAGAAAATTTTTGTTTGAGGAGAGGCAGTCATCCTTTTCTTTGAAGAGAGTTTATACCTCTTAGGTTTTTTGGTCTCTGTCATAGCGGTCAGTAACTTAGGTTTGATCACAACAATAGATTTCTTTTTCATTAAGAAGTTTTCCTCAAAATTTTCCTTTTATAGGGTTTTTAGACAAGTGTGAGAGTCCATTTTAATCTTCTTGTGTGTTATTTTTAAAGTGAATCTTTGCGATTTACACTTAGGCCAGAAGTTTTTGTGGTCTTTACTTGTCGATATTTTTCCTTTTTTCTTTGTGAGCATTCAAATAAAAAAAAAAACTTTTATTTCTTTGTTTGGTTAAGTAGTCATTGGTTTGCATTTATAACCAGGAAAAAATTTTCTTTCATAAGTTCTTGGTTGTTTACTAAGGACAATAAGTAGCTCATAGTCAAGCGAAATCCTGTTTGGAGTTTGTTGTTCAAAGATCTTGGAAAAAAAAATTAGTTTGAAAAGTCAATTAAGAATTGTGTCAAGAAGAGGTTATTTTGTTTCCAACGTTCTGTTATTTTTCTTTCGTCCCTCAAACATCACTAGTTTCACTTTCATAACCTTTGACTTAAGACAAGCCATAAAAATTAATGCTAAATCTAAAATTAATTAGACTTTTTATGTTTGTAGGGTCAACCAACTAGTTTAGGGTTAGGGCCTTGAATTAAGTTGGAGAGGAAACTCTTCAAGTCCATTTAATCAAACATTGGAGTTTGAGCTAGGGAGTGTTAAAAGTACAGTATCGTGAAAGTTATCCGGGACCCCCCTCTAACATAGGGGCTAAACACGAGGTCACGTGTGTAAAGGTAGCGGACATAACCCCTCCAAATCTGAACCAATCGTAGTGGAGAACACATATAGAGGGCTTGTCTTGGGATTCTGTCGATTGCATTTTCCACGGAGCTTCGTGGGTCTCGAATCCGTTCGAGGTCCTCATTTGTCTTCCGGACCACTTGATTTTGATACCTTGACAAGTTTCGGGCTTGATACCCTGCTCATTGTGGTCTACCCGACTGTTGACTGTACCCTCCTAGTGACTGTTCGCACACTGGCAACCTAGTTGTCTATATTTTTTAGAGACATACACAGGTGACTGTGAGGGTATACCATGGTACCTAGGACAGACATCGGGCCACGCTTTGTAGAGTATACCTGGAGGGTACTTCCGTGTTCGAGTTGCACTTGCACCGGTAAGTTGCTCTAGTGTTGGTTGTTGTAACTATTCTTCCAACTAGTTTAGTGTTTGCTTGTTGTATCATGTAGGGACCTTTTT
>CBVK0100752780.1:0-17145 GCA_900067695.1 Picea abies
TTACCCAGAAAATTAATGAGATGGTCGATAAAGTTATGACCACTTATACACTTATAAGAATTATTCCTAGAATTACTTTCAAATTATTTTAGCAGTTACCCAATCTTTAATTCTCTAAAGACTGAATATCTAGTGGTATAGGAATCACTTCTGGTAGGAAAGTTTAGTACAGTAGTAGAAATGACCTTCTAACTAGCGTAAACATCTCTTCGAAATTATCCATGTTTAAAATTCATTTCCAGCCAAAGGTATAGAAGGTTATACTAAGGTCTACAGT
The DNA here is from genome assembly GCA_900067695.1 of Picea abies. Classification (NCBI taxonomy): domain Eukaryota; kingdom Viridiplantae; phylum Streptophyta; class Pinopsida; order Pinales; family Pinaceae; genus Picea; species Picea abies. The sequence goes on from CBVK0100752780.1 coordinate 278, forward strand.
TGATACTGTAGAGAATTTATTCTATAGTTAACTCATTTTAGCAGAATTTAATTGCAAATTGTACGACACATACAGAGTAACAAATACACACTACAATCCAAATCTGCACAACTTTTAACCAGAGAAGGAGTAAGTAAACATATATGAACGGTTACTGAAAAACAAATGGAACAACCACATTCCTCCCAACCTTAGAACAAGGCAGCAAAATCGCTTGTCCTGTTCACCCCCCATCCTGACCATGAATCCATGAGGGCTAACTTGAAAATCCTCCTCAGCAAATTCCTTTAAGCTTCAGTAGTTTCCTACTTGCCTCACACTCAGCACGTAGTGTTCGTAACAACAAGAGATAGATTTCTTTCCCTAACATACTAGGCAGTGTCATGCCTCCTTGCATATGCCATATATCCAAAATCCTTTTTTTCCTAGGTCTTTTTCCCTGCTTGGGAATTTTCCCAGCTTTCCAAATCCCTAATTTTTAGGGGGCTGCCAATGACCAAATTATTGATTTTCCACTTGTAACAATCATCCCTGAGGTAGTTCCAACATGTTCCCCACTCATAGAGTCATGGTCAACTGATTTCAACGTGGCTGTTACATTTGTCCTTCAACAATAACTATAAAATGTTTTGTTTCATAGAAGTGTCATAGTCAAGTAGTTAGTTGGGTCAAATCAGGTCTCTACCCAATAGTCATAATCATTAATTACAATTAACTAAATTCGAAATTCAGAAATGCCAAAAATGGCAAAAAAATTCCAATTTCGAATTTACCAAAAACAAAATAATTTTCCTAAGAAATTTCAAACTTGAAATAATTTATTTTTGGGGATGTCACATCCTTTCAATAAAACAATGTCCTCAGTTTTCGTTCCTTTCTTGGAACAAGGTTGGATGAGATTTCTACGAATCTCCCTCCAAATCCCAAGTGGCCTCCTTAGGGATAAAGTGCTTCCATTGCACCTTTACTTGAGTGATGGCTCTATTCTGAAGTGCTATTTCTCTCCAGTCCAGAATGCGCAGAGGTTCCGCCTAGAAATCGCCTTCTGGTTCCACCTGCACCAAGTTCCAATCGATCATATGAGTAGGGTCATGAACATAATTCTTTAGCAAAGAAACATGGAATACATTATGAATTTTTAGATTGGTTGTAAGTGCAAGTTGGTATGCTACGGGTTCAATTTGAGCTAGTATCGTGATGGGTCCAAAAAACCTGGGTGCCAACTTGGCATAATTCCCTAGCTTTAGTGAAATTTTCTGGGCTTTGCCTTTTAAGTAAACATGGTCTCCCACTTGAAACTCCAAGTATCTTCTTTTTTGGTCCGCATAACTCTTCTGTCTGTCCTGTACCTCTTTTAAGTTCTGTTGTACCTTTCTTACTGCACTCTCCATTTCCTGGAGCATTTCTAGTCTGACCATGAGTATGTCAACTGGGTTATCCCAGCTAATTGGAGTCGTATACTTTCTGCATTACAGTACCTCAAAGGGTATTATTTTAAGCTGAAGTTTGGTATCCATTGTTGTATGCAAATTCTACCAAGTGCAGGTAATCTTCCCACTTTCTTGGTTTTGTTCTTACATACATGCGGAGCATATCTTCTATGATATGGTTTGTTCGTTCAGTATGTCCATCCATTTGTGGATGATAACTCATGCTGAAATTCAAGTTAGTATTTAACCTTGCAAACAATTATTTCCAAAGAGAAAATGTAAATTTTACGTCTCTATCCGAAATCACCATTTTAGTAATACCATGCAGAATAAAAATTTCTTTCATGAATATTTTAGCAATGTTAATAGCTTTAAAAGTAGACTTTATAGGAATAAAGTGTGTAGACTTACTGAGTTTATCGATTACCACCATAATAGAATCATTATGTTTCTAGGTTCTAGGCAAACCTATAATAAAGTCCAGTGATATAGTCTCCCATTTCCATTCTAGCACAGGTAAGGCCTGCAACAGGCCGGCTGGATGATGGTGTTCGGCTTTTACCTGCTAACAATATTGACACTTAGCTAAGTATTATGTTGTTTCTCCCTTCATATTAGGTCAATAAAATAACTTTCTTAGTGCTGTTATCATTTTTTGGTATCCTGGATGACCAGAACATGGTTTCTTATGAACTTCATCCAAAACTGTTAACTTTAACTCTGCTGAATCTGGTATGTATATTCTATTTTTAAAACTTAGGAGATCATTTTTGTCCACACTCAGATCTGTTTTTTCTAAATTTCTTGTAGTGTTCTATAATTATGCCACTGTTTGTGTGTAGTTTTCGTCGTTATTACCTGCAGTCCTATGTTCAAGATCGCTTTCTTCTCTGCTAATTTTTATTTCAAACAACCCATGAAATCTTCTTCTTAGAGCATCAACCACTTTATTTTCCTTACCCTTGATATGACTTACCTCAAAGTCAAATTCGCTCAAGAAGGATAGCCCTCTTGCTTGCCTTGCATTAAGGTCCGACTGACTAAACAAAAATTTCACACCACTGTTGTTAGTTAATAACAAAAACTTTCTACCCATTATGTAGTGTTGCCACATTTTTAAGGTGTGTATTACAACTGCCAACTCTAAGTCGTGAGTGACGAAGTTTCGTTCATGTTACTTTAGTTTCTAGGACTCATAAAAGATAGCATGCCCTTCTCGGGTTAGGACACCACCTATTCCTTCTTTACTCGCATCCACACAAACAATGAAGTCTTTATCTGGATCTGCTACCTTTAAAATGGGTGTGGTTGTTAACAATTCCTTTAACTTATCAAAACTGTCTTGACATTTTTCTGACCAGTTAAACTTGGTTCCCTTCTTTTGTAGTGATGTGATAGGGTAAGAAATTTTGGAAAATCCCTCTATAAATCTGTGGTAATATCTGGCGATTCACATGAATGATCGGATGTCCGCTACATCCTTAGGTACCGACCATTCCATGATGGCCCTTATTTTCTCAGGATCTACTGCAATGCCTTTTGCGGATATTGCATGTCCTAGGTACTGTATTTTCTTCTAATAAAAATCACACTTATCAAATTTAACATACAGTTTGTGCTGCCTTGAAGTTTGTAGGACTATTCTTAAGTGTTCTTCATGTCCTTCTTCTATTTTAGAATATACCAAAATATTGTCAATAAATACCAACACGAATTTGTCCAAGTACTGACTGAAAATAATGTTCATTAAACACATAAACATTGTTGGCACGTTAGTGAGTTTGAAAGGTATAACTACAAATTCGTAATGTCCAAATCTTGTTTGAAAGGTTGTTTTGCTTATGTCCTCATCTTTTATCCTAACTTGGTGATAACCAGATCATAAATCCAACTTCAAAAAGATCTTTTCCCCACCTACTTGATCGAACATATAATTTATCCTAGGTAAGGGGTACTTGTTCTTAATAGTCATTTTGTTTAATTGTCTATAATCGATACATAATCTTAGAGTGTCATCTTTATTTTTCACAAAGAGGACTAGTGCTCCCCATGGTGAAACACTTGGTTTGATATATTCTTTGTCCAGTAATTCCTGTAGTTGAATTTTTAGTTTTGTCAACTCTGGAAAACTCATTTGGTAAGGTGCCTTAGAGATAGGGGCTGAACTACATAGTAGGTCGATAGAAAATTCTATCTCCCTTCTTGGGGCTAATTCAAGTATTTCATCAACAAACATGTCTCTGAAATCATACAGAACAACAAAATCCTCCAAATTAGGTTTATCTTATTTTTCTAATAGGTTTGTTACTTGGATGGCATAGACTTGACAACCCTTTCTCATGCATTTCTTGAATTGCATTGCTGAAATTTGTCTAATTGAGACTAGTTTTTGTATGCCTTGAACTGTCCTAACTGTGTCATTTTCGTCTTTATATTTAAGTAATTTTTCGTAACAATCTAGCACTTATTTATTCTTTTCTAACCAATCCATTCCAATAAATACATCATAAGATACTAATGATATAATGCTCAAATTTGTCTTTATGTTTTGGCTACCTAAATTGAATTCAAAATCAAAAATAAAATCAACAACTTTTCTTTTCGTTCCTGTTTCTAGTTGTGCCAGCCAAGACTTTGCATGTATTATTTTCTTAAAATTATTTGACTCCACTATACCTTGAGTGACATAAATTAATGTAGCTCCAAGATCAATTAAAACATAAATTCGAGTGTTATTGATTTTACCTTCAATTTCCACCACGACGGACTAGTGGTCAGCTTGTCAGCTATCCACAGCTGCATTGATCCGATGTAAGCTTTTTCCTACATCCCCTATTGTAGAGGCTTCCTGTAAATTGTGAATAGTAGTTATGTTTGCTAAAATAAAACGTGGGAAGTTCCTCCTTAGGTGAGGTTCTCCACATTCCCAACATTTAATGGTTCACGGAGGTTGTCCCCAAACTTCCTTGTTCCCAGATTTACCGATATACTGCCTCCTTGCATGCTTGGATTGTTGGAGTGTAAATATTTCCTTGGTAAGATTTTTGTTGCATTCCAATAAGGAGCTGGCTGGTATCCATTTTTTCGTTGGTTAATTTGGTCTTGTTTCTTGTCCCTCCAAGCCTTGGGAAATTCTATCTGATGTTTTTATTGGTCGTAACACATTCGGGATTTCCTGAATACTTCACTCAAGGACTTGGGATTATCAAATTCGATTGTGTCCTTGTAAGACTGAGGTATAAATCTTAGGAACCACTGGATTTTCACTTTGTCCTCTTGGATATATGGTACGAACCTTAGTAATTCCAAGAATTTGTTTATCATATCTTCCATAGCCATTTGACCAAGTCGTAACTCAAAAAACTCTTTGGTTTTTCTTTCATAGTAACTTTCAGATACGTACTATTTTAAAGTATTTCTTAAAGTCTGCTCATTTGACACAACCGCACTCCTCAGAGCACGCCTCTCTCATAGGATCTTCTCCTCGGCCCGAAGAACTCTAAGGTCCTTCTATTTCCCTATCGGGAAATCTGCACCCACAGATTCTCTTCTGCGCGACTTCCCCTTTGTTCTCTTATCGGGGAATCGGAACTCGCGGTTTCACAAGTTCTCCGATTGATCACTAGGCTCTCGAATCCCCAAGACCCGATGGCCAATCAATGTTGACTTCTTCCTGTACCTATCGGGACTTCACTCTATCGTGATTTTTCCACTCGCGATGTCAGGCACTTTGAATTGCCGACTCCCGATACCCGATGTGCTGAGTCTCCGATGTGCACATGTAATTTACCTTTCCACACCCTGTCGCTTCGATCGGTATTTCAAAATTCGTGGGATCGTGAATCCTACAGTCAAAGGATTTGGGACTTACCTTTTCTCGATACTCGATACTATGCCACCTATCCTCCACTATCTCTTGGTGTGACCCACACGATTTTCTCGTCGGGATATCGCGTTTCGCAACTCCGATGTGCAAGAGTTTCTTACCTTTGAAAACCCTGATTCTTCGAACCTCGACTCCTCTGGATCTACTGACACGTATCCTCACTGATGGATGGTTCTGGGTTTGTCGGGATATCGCGTATCACAATATGACAATTCTTGCTGTGAACTTTTGGAACTTCACCTTGCAAATCCCCGATACACGATTCCACGTGTAGATCCGACGGCTCCTGTGGCACGGATCAATGACTCTGTCCCTCCTGAGCTTCGAACCCTTCCACACTTACACTGTAACCTTCCGGTACCTCTGTGAGATCCAATGGCCCATAGAACTTCGTGAAACCTCCTCAAAGGATTTCGACCGTCCGCTCTTCCCTTTGTGAATCCATGAAATGAAGAAGTGTCTCCCTACTGGACTCTTTCACCTACGACGCTTCTCTCATACTTTCCATGGTAGCTCCCCTGCACTTTCCCTTCTGTGAATTCAAAGGCCTACTCCTCCTTAGCTTGTTCTCGACTCTCAAGTCCTTCAGAGAACTTCTTGCGTGCACTCCTTGCAGCAAACCTTCAACGACGCCTCCGTGTTGAATCCTTTTGACTCTGCGCACTCCTGTAGCAGCAGTCTTTCAATACTCTACTCAGAATCGCAACTCTGATACTTAGCTTGGCCTGCACACTCCTTGCACAACACTGTTTCTAACTGCACCTCTGAGATGAATGAGGGAAAAAGCTAACTCTAATTGAACCCTTCTGTCAACGCACTCCTTGCGGATGATTCGACTACACTCCTTGCAGGAATCCTCTAGCTCAGTTAGAGAAACAATTGAAACTCATTCATTCTTCCTTTCAGACTTCAACTCAAGCATGAAATCACATACACAACATATAAAAGAAAATGTATGACAGGAAGCAAACATTCATGGGCATAACATCAATACACAGAGAAACAACACAAAACCATGGATTTGAATCAAAGCTTTCCTCTATTAATTCAAATGCCTGTACATGGGTGTTCTTCATACAATTCTCTGCATGCTCTTCTGCTCTTGAATTGATAATGTTACTATGCACAATGAGGGTGTCTATATTTGTTTTCCCTCTTGAATTCTAAAGCTATCAAATCTACAATTAAATTCCCATCTACTAGCATTAACTACATTAAATGTCGACTATCTAACTAAGGACGAGAGCTTAAAGGCTCAAGGTCCACTATAATACACAAGTGCGCCTTTATCTTAAATGACTCATTTAAGATTTGCGCAATAGTCCCAAAGCATTTTCAAAAACTTTGTGCTGGCCTATCCAGCTGTATTCCACTTCCGCGCTGGCTCGCTTGATGTGCTGGCGATGCTCCTGCATCATACTCCTTGGCTTGAAATCTTTCATGGGCTCTTGGCCATGAGCTCCTGCACGGTCTATCCATGCTCCTAGATTACTTCTTTGCTCTCCCAACTGACATCTTCTACTGGGTGGCCCTTCCACTTGACCAGATACTCGAAGTATTCTTTCCTTTGGGTCTTCTTACCTACTCTCTTATCTAGTATGCACTCCATCTATGGTTTCTCTGCAATTGGCAATTGTTTCACCCACTGGATGACTGGCTGCTCATTTCCAGTTTCTTCTTCTCCAGCCCTGTATGGGTATAAATCTGCAATATTGAATATCAGAGATATTTCGATGCCATCCGACAACTCAATCTCATAAGCATTTTCTCCGAATTTTTTCAAGACCTTGCATGGTCTAATTTTCTTCATTTTTAGCTTATTGTGTGTTCCTCTCGGGAACCTTTCTTTCCTCAAATGTGCCAGAACCAGATCACCAACTTCAAACTGAAGTTGTCCCCGATGCTGATCTTCTCTGCGCTTGTATTCCTGACTTGATTTCAGTAATCGCTCCTTCACTCTGCTGTGAAGTTCTTTCATCGCCTCAGTGAATTCCTCTGCACTAGCGCTGCTAGTCGCAGTCCATTATGAATCCCTCAGTTCAGAAACTCCTCTCAGCTGCATTCCATATACAACTTGAAATGGACTTCGGCCTGTACTCCTGTTCACTGAGTCGTTGTATGCGAACTCTGCCTATGGTAATACATGGTCTCAACTGCTGTGGTGCTCTGTCACCAAGCTTCTCAGTAAGTCTCCTCGACTTCTGTTCAGCACCTCCGTTTGCCCATCCTTCTGCCAATGATAAGAAGAACTAAACATCAAGTTAGTCCCTAGCTTCTTCCATAAGGTCCTCCAAAAATTCCCTATGAATTTGGTGTCTCTGCCCGAAACTATGCTTTTCGGCAATCCATGAAGTCGAATGACCTCCTTGAAGAACAGATTTGCGATGTGAGTCGCATCGCTGGTCTTCTGGTATGGAATGAAGTGTGCCATCTTAGAAAACCTGTCAATGACCACAAAGATTGAATCAACCCCTCTTTGTGTCCTTTGAAAACCCAATACAAAATCCATGCTGATCGCCTCCCATGGCCCCTCTGGTATGGGTAATGGCTGATAAAAACCTGCATTCTGTTTTCGCCCCTTCGAATGCTGGCAAACTCTGCACCTGTCTACAAATCTCTTTACATCTGCTCGCATCCCTGGACAAAAATATGACTCATTCAGCTTAGTGAATGTTTTTTCATGGCCAAAGTGTCCTGCTAATCCACCACTATGTTTCTCTTTTAATAGATTCTCCCTCATGGAGCATTTCGGAATACACAGTTGATTCCCTTTGAACAAAAATTCCTCATGGATCATATAGTCTATCCAAGGACTCTGATCTCTGAGAACTGGATTCTCATCTGCTTCATATGCTTCTGCAAAATCTGCATCTCTTGCGTACATGTCCCTGAGATTTTCAAAACCCAACGTTTTTACTCGAAATTCCTACAACAACAAACACTCCCTGCTCAAAGCATCAACCACTTTGTTAGCAGTACCTGAAATGTGTTTAATCACAAATGTGAAATTCTACATATACTCTACCCATTTTGCATGTTTCTGATTCAACTTCTCCTGTTGACTCACATACTGCAACACATGGTTATCACTGTACAGAACAAATTCTTTCGGGATTAAGTAATGCCTCCACTTCTTCAGTGCATGTATGATAGCATAAAATTCTTTATCATACGTGGAGTACTTCAGTTTCACCTCATCAAGCTTCTCGCTGAAATATTCAACTGGTCTGTCTTCTTGACTTAAGACCGCTCCTATGGCAAACCCACTTGCGTCACATTTCACCTGAAATGTCTTCAGGGAATCCAGCAGCACCAATACTGGTTGTTCCGTGATCTTCCGCTTCAACAAATTGAAGCTTTTCTCAGCCTCTGTTGTCCAGTGAAAAGACTTATGATGCTTCTTCACTGTATCCATCATCGCTGCACTAATCCCACTAAAATTCCAGATGAACTTCCGATAGAAACTAGCCAAACCATGAAAACTTCTCACCTCAAATATATTTCTCGGTGATGGCCAATTCTTGATCACTTCCACTTTATCCGGATCCATCCTCAACTCATTTGCTGAAATACCAAAACCCAAGTAAATGATTTCTGTCTTCATAAATGAGGACTTCTTCATGTTAATCAATAACTTCTCTTGCTGTAGATTCCTCATCACAATAGCCAAATGCTCCAGATGTTCAGCCTCTGATTTACTGTAAATCAGTATATCATCCAAATACACAATGAAAAAATTCCCAATGAATTCCCTCAGGACTTCATTCATCAATCTCATAAATGTTCTTGGTGCATTCGTCAAGCCAAATGACATGACTAGCCATTCATACAAACCTTCGTTTGTTTTGAAGGATGTCTTCCACTCATCGCCTTCCCTCATGCGAATCTGGTGGTATCCGCTTTTCAAATCAATTTTTGAAAAATACTTTGCCCTGCTCAGGCAATCCATTAAATCCTCCATTCTCGGCAATGGAAATCTATACCTAATGCTTATCTTATTAATCGCTCTTGAATCGGTGCACATTCTCCAGCCTCCGTCTTTCTTTGGACTGAGTACTATCGGAACAACACATGGGCTCAAACTTTCCCTGACCAATCCTTTGTCCAACAAATCCTAGACCTGCCTCTTAACCTCCTCATTTTCTTGCGGTGTCAATCTGTACATAGATTTATTCGGTAAACTGGCTCCTGGTATGAGGTCTATATGATGACTCACACTCCTCATCGGTGGCAACAAACGAGGTAATTCGTCCACTATGATGTCAACGAACTCTTCCAGTAGTTCCTGAATTTCGTCCGGTAAATCATCCACTCTCGTGCTACTCAGAAAAATCCTCGGTTTCCTGACCACAAAGAATTGTGGATCTTCTTTCTTCTTCACCTCTGTAAGAAGTTCCTTCCCACTCATGAGAAGTACTGTGTTGCTTACTTCCGGCTTCACTTCTTTATCCTTTATCAGAAGCAACATATGGGTTCTCCCATTCTTCTCCAGGGTATATGTGTTCATTCTCCCATCATGAATCACATTTCTGTCATATTGCCATGGTCTAACCAGCAATAAATGACATAAATCCATAGCAATAACATCACATAAAATCTTATCATTATACCGTCCTATTTTGAATTCAACCAAGCATTGTTTAGTAACAGTTACCTGGTGTCCTTTTTGTAGCCACGAAACTCTATATGGGATTGGATGATTAGTCGTCTCCAACTCCAACTTCTCTAGCATCTCAGTTGAAACGAGATTATCCATGCTACCACTGTCAAAAATAACCTTGCACACCCTATCCTTGGTCTTGCAAGCTGTTCTAAACAGTTTGGTCCTTCGGACTGAACTTTCCACCTCCTTCTCGGGTGTCAAAAGGACTTTTCCCATCATAAGCGATCTTCCTCCCTCTGCGTCTTCGGCCTCAACATCCCGCCTTTGTGCTTCGGTGATGTGAGATTCTCCAATGTCTTTCTTTCTCTCTGGACACTCATAAGACTTGTGCCCATTCTTCCCACATGTGAAGCATGTAATTACTCCTCCTCTTCCTCTTCCTCTACCTCTAGTATGAGGAAAAGTGTTGTTGTCAGCATATCCCCTGCTCTGTTCTGTATGCTTCCCTTTCGGTTCAATGTATGGTCCTCGCTGTGAGGTTCCACCTCTTTCAAATTTACCCTGAGGTTTCTTCCATTCCTCCTTGGGCTTCTGGTATTTATCCTGGGCAACTGCTTTGCCTCTGGGCTAACTCCTGCCTCGCCCTCGCTGACCTTGCTTATGGCTCAGCTTCTCTTCTACTTTCAGAGCCATCTGATAAGCATCCTCTATCGTCCTGATGGTAACCATGCTCAATTCATCTTGAATATCGTATCTCAGACCATTCAGATATCTAGCAACCTTCTCATCATTGCTCTCCCAATGACCTGCCCTGATGTTCAATCGATAGAATTCTTCAGTGTATTCCTTCACTGTCATCAGCTTCTGTCTCAGGTTCTACATCCTCCTGAAGAGAGTAATTTGATAGTCTCTTGGGATGAACTTCGCTTTCATCTTTGCAATCATTCTGTCCCAACTCTTGATCTTCTGCTTGCCTTTGCAGCATCTGTCAGCTTGTAGCTCGTCCCACCATAATGTTGTATGTCCTTTCAAGTGAATGACAACATGTCTGACCTTCTTATCCTCTTCGATATCTTCATAATTGAAGTAGGTGTCAAGAGCTCTAATCCAGTCTAGAAGCTCCTCTTCATCCATATTTCCCTCGTAAACTGGAATATCCATTCTTGCCTTCACACCCATCCTGGCAATAGCTTTAGTTAGGCGCTCGTTGGTTGCATCTTCGGCTGCAACTTCCTCGTCGTGTTCAGCCTCAACTTCACTGTCGGAATCACTCAGATCCCCTGCACTAGCTGTGCATCTTTGCGCTGTCTCCATCTCCTCAAGTCTTGCTCGAAGATCACGCATCTGTCTCTCCCTTTCTGGATTTCCTACCGGCCTGCCTCTTCTCCGCACCTCCCTGTCTTCTGGATTAGGTGACTGCCTTTCTCTTCTCGGCCGCATGGAAAATTTCTTTCTCTGCTACAGAAAGCAAAGAAATATTCCCGCTCTGATACCACTCTGATGCAATCGCACTCCTCTGAGCACGCCTCTCTCATAAGATATTCTCCTTGGCCCAAAGAACTCTAAGGCCCTTCTATTTCCCTATCGGGAAATCTGCACCCACAGATTCTCTTCTGTGCGACTTCCCCTTTGTTCTCTTATTGGGGAATCAGAACTCGCAGTTTCGCAAGTTCTCTGATTGATCGATAGGCTCTTGAATCCTTGATACTCGATGGCCAATCAACGCTGACTTCTTCCCGTACCTATTGGGACTTCACTCTATCGCGATTTCGCCACTTGCGATGTCAGGCACTTTGAATTTCCGACTCCCGATACCCGATGCGCACGTGTAATTTACCTTTCCACACCCCGTCACTTCGATCAGGATTTCGGAATTTGCGGGATCGCGAATCCTTCAGTCAAAGGATTTGGGAATTACCTTTTCCCGATCCCCGATACTATTCCACCTGTCCTCCACTATCTCCTGCTGTGACCCACACGACTTTCTTGTCGGGATATCGCGTTTCGCGACTCTGATGTGCAAGAGTTTCTTACCTTTGAAAATCCCGATTCTTTGAACCCCGACTCCTCGGGATCTCCTGACACGCATCCTCACTGATGGATGGTTCTGGGCTTGTTAGGATATCACGTATCGCGATATCACAATTCTTTTGCAAACTTTTGGAACTTCACCTTTCGAATCCCCGATACACTATTCCACGTGTATATCTGACGGCTCCTGTGGCACAGATCAATGGCTCTTCCCCTTCTGAGCTTTGAACCCTTCCACACTTACACTGTAACCTTCCGGTACCTCCGTGAGATCCAATGGCCCACAGAACTTCGCGAAACCTCCTCAAAGGATTTCGACCGTCCGCTCTTCCCTTTGTGAATCCATGAAATGAAGAAGTGTTTCCCTACTGGACTCTTTCACCTACTCGCCAACTTGCGACACTTCTCTCAGACTTTCCACGGCAGCTCCCCTGCACTTTCCCTTTTGTGAATTCAAAGGCCTACTCCTCCTGAGCTTGTTCTCAACTCTCAAGTCCTTCAGATAACTTCTTGCATGCACTCCTTGCGGCAAACCTTCAACGATGCCTCTGTGTTGAAGCCTTTTGACTCTGCGCACTCCTGCAGCAGCAGTCTTTCAATACTCTACTCAGAATCGAAACTCTGAGACTTAGCTTGGCCTGCACACTCCTTGCACGGCACTGTGTCTAACTGCACCTCTGAGACGAATGAGGGAAAAATCTAACTCTAATTGAACCCTTCTGTCAATGCACTCCTTGCGAACGATTCGACTGCACTCCTTGCAGGAATCCTCTAGCTCAGTTAGAGAAACAATTGAAACTCATTCACTCTTCCTTTCAGACTTCAACTCATCCATGAAATCACATACACAACATATAAAAGAAAATGTATGACATGAAGCAAACATCCATGGGCATAACATCAATACACAGAGAAACAACACAAAACCATGGATTTGAATCAAAGATTTCCTCTATTAATTCAAATGCCTGTACATGGGTGTTCTTCATACAATTCTCTGCATGCTCTTCTGCTCCTGAATTGATAATGTTACTATGCACAATGAGGGTGTCTATATCCGTTTTCCCTCTTGAATTCTAAAGCTATCAAATCTACAATTAAATTCCCATCTACTAGCATTAACTACATTAAATGTCGACTATCTAACTAAGGACGAGAGCTTAAAGGCTCAAGGTCCACTACAATACACAAGTGCGCCTTTATCTTAAATGACTCATTTAAGATTTTTACAACAGTCCCAAAGCATTTTCAAAAACTTTGTGCTGGCCTATCCAGCTGTATTCCGCTTCCGTGCTAGCTCGCTTGATGTGTTGGCGATGCTCCTGCATCACCATTCCATCTATTTCTCTTTTAGGCCCTTAGCCAATTTCAGATCTTGCCACCAAATGATAGCTTTTCTTTTCATATTATAGATGGCCATCCTAACTTTCATATTGCTACAATAGTTGTATATATGGAAATACTTATTGATGTCTAGTAACCATGCTTCAACTTCTTCCCTTGTTATGGATTCCCCATCAAAGGTAGCGGGTTTGATTTTCTTAAATTCTCCGTCAAGGTGATCTACTTGTTTTTCTTTTCTGTTTGTTTTTGTTTTATCTTCGGCTGAAGGTGTACCTTCAGATGAGTTGTACCATTTTTCATCTTCAGGAACAAAATACATGGAGGCCCTTTTATTGACCTCTTCTTCATGGTCATTGTCCTTTGGGCTTTTCTTTGTCACTATACTGTGCAACAAGACCTCATTTATTTCTTGTTGTTCTTGTTGTGCCTTCTTCAGTTTCTCATTGTCTGCTTTGAAGACTTGTAACTCAACAATGAGATTCCTCATCATTTCTAGAACTTCAATAGGTGAGATTCTGTCACTATTCTGTCTCGGATCTTCAGGAGGTCTTTGTGCAGGATTTCCCTCAAGTCTGATTTCTGTGTCATCCTAGGCTGCCATGATTAACACAAAACCAAAAGGAGTTTTCTATTTGTAACAACAGTTGTTTTTGTTAGTTTTTCATAATCATAAAAAAAATGTGCTAAGTAAATACTTTGGCCCTGTTCAAGGTCCAAGTGCTGTAACCTTTGCTCTGATACCATATGTACTTTACTCTAGTTTACCCATAAAAAAAAAATAAAAATATTTAATTTGTTTGGAAAACGTTAATTCTCCTTGTCATCGAATAGTTCAATCAAGCGGCTAGTAGTTAATGTAGTTGGTTAACATACTGAAGTTATTGAGTTCAATTTATCTACTAGGGATATATTTCTCATATTTAAATAAATGGCTCTTTAAATCACCTTCCAACTTACTAACAATACAATACAAAATATACCTATATATTTATTTCATGTTTAGGGCCTTTAGTCCTATAAACAAATTTAAACCCCGAACCCTATGTATGGTACCCAAGATTGGTCCCTTACCCATGATATAATACAACTTACTTTCACGATTGGTAAAATTCAAGGATTAAGGGTTGTAGCTTGTAAACATTGGTCAGTAGTTAACTTTCAAATCACTCTAACCTAACTGACTCCTCCTCATCGTTAAACTGAAAGGTAATGAACTAAAACTCTCCTTAACTGAACAATGAACTAGTCGTGACAGTCTAGTGTGTAGTGCCTTAAAGGAAATAGTCCTCTCATGGATTAACTCAACAAGAAGTCAGAGTGTTTTATGTCAGTCAGGACTTAATCAGCCTTTGTCCAGTCTATTAATAGTGGCCCTACGAGTTAAAATCTCGAGGCCACCACTAACCCCATATCCAATATACTTGTGCCACCTCTGCTATGTCACATGGCCGGATAAGGTCTTCGTACTTCCATTATCAGTCTGAGGGGTAAAGGTTACTAGTCTATTGTGGGTCTCCCACATAGTGCTTTATAGTTTTGTTTCTTTCCTTTGTGTTTCTCCTTGGAGAGGGTAGTCGATGCTCTAGAGGTTCTCACTTGATCAAAATGCAGAAGCTTCCCATCTTTCCTGGTAAGTTACGATACTCTTGTAGTTATTTGGAGTGAGTGAAAGGGTCGTGAGGGCTTTTAGTCATTCAAGTAGCTGTTAATTCTTGCGGGTTCTTTAGCAAACAAATATTTTCCTTTTATAGTTTTGGCTCTGTGGGATGTCTCCTTTAGTCATGGATTTTTGTTTATTATCTATTCGGAGCTATGTCCAAAATTTCATAATTCTTATTTTATTTTGCGTATTCTATGTCCAGAATTTCTTACTTCTTATGTTGTTCTCATTTATTTCTGTTTGGGTATAGTTTATAACTTCTAATCTTTTGTATTGTCCCTCGATACATTTTTATTTGGAGCGATATTCAAAACTTTAAAACCCTTAAGTTATTATCGGGTGTTCTCTGTTAGACTCTAGGGTTTTTCTTTGTGTACTCATTTTTCCTTTGGTGAGGGACCGAGAGTTCTATATTCTCAAGGTTATAAAAAAAAATATAGTGTTGATGGGGACATTCATGCTTGTCTTCGTATGAAATTCTATGGAGTCTATGTGTCCTTAAATCAACTCTTGGTTGAAACAATAGTTTATCTTTAATTTGAAATTATCATTCTTGTGTTTTTTTTAAAGAATTTGTTACCGAGATCTAATGATGGGACCCTTTTGTTGCAAGGGTACCCACCAGGAATCCCTAGACCATTCTCCCCTCTTCCTGGGACATCTATACGACAAAACGTGATAGGGGAAAGGACTCCAAATCTCTAGCCGTAAGTTGAGTACCACCCTGAACTAAACTCTTCCTGTCGTTCATCATTGTGTTAAAGATTTCATCCATTTTACTTCTTTTATAAAATACTAATGTAATTTGAATTTCTTTACAGGGACTTCTATCGTGCATAAATCCGGATGCAGACTCTTATCAAATGCGCAAAAGGTATTCGGGTTTTAATTGACCTCTCTTAAAGGAGTACCCTTCGTTTTTCTATGATCTGATATGAATCTAAACCAGAAGGTGAACATCATGAATGGAAGCGTCCATTCAAAGGATAGTCTAGTCCTTTAGCTCTGTACTTTTAAGATTTAATTAGAAGGCATAAGGATCAATACCTTAATAATGTGTAACTGATTGAATTCACATAGTTTTGAGTATGGTTGAAATTTAAGAGTTATGTATTCGATTTTGGGGTGGCAATACAAACAGTCACTTTTGTCGAGCAAAAGATATATTAATGAATGATTATGGAATGGATATCAACATGCCTCTAAGGATAGTTTTTCCGTATTGATTTTTCCTTGGAGCTTATGGAGAAGAATTTCATCAATTTCTAGTTTAATTATGTAGCCTTTACTCTTTCGCACTATTTCCGATTTTCTCTTATTTGTCTTTTATATGTACAATCCGAATTACAGTCATGCAATGTATGGAAAGAAACTTATGTATTTTTAAGGGTTTACATCTGTTTTTTAAAATCGAAACTCAACGAAAGAGGAAAACTCGAATATCATACTTCTGTACATACATGTATGTATATGTTGACATAATAAATATATAAGTGTTACGCTATATGAATACCCAATACTGTATGTATATAACACTTATATTAATATTCAATGCTTGTCTTAGCTTACTTCGATAATTTGTGAGGGTTATGGCTCTTTATAATTCTTTATAGTAGGATATGAGTGTATAAATAACTTCTATTCTATACTTATATACACACGGAAATTTATACGATCTTAAACTAGATTCGGACAGATTTTCGTTCTAAAATATAGTAAACTTGTGCAGGCCGATTTCCTCACTATTTATATATCCATGTGTTAAAGCTGTAGCAACAATATCTGTAGTATAAATGATTACTTCTAGAATTGACTTTATATAGTAAGTGAAATGAAACTAACATGAATTCTTTTATTTATGATTCACTCCAGCAGTATAATTCTATAGGACAACTTACCCAGAAAATTAATGAG
>CBVK0100752784.1:0-15436 GCA_900067695.1 Picea abies
ATGCTCCTAACCTCATCCATAAGGGGGTATCTGTTATCACTGAAATTTCGTCAGCACGTGGTTACAAGAACTCAGCATCGTCAAACAGTGATGAAGTCATTCAGGGACTTGAATTAATCTCATAGCATTCAAAAAGGGTAGAAAACTATACAAAGTAGTGAAAAATTGAAGAGCGCTTTACAGAAGTTGGGTGCGCGCGCACATGCATGGAACAGGAATGTAGCATGCGCGCATACACGCACGATGCACGGTTGTTGGCGCAAAAAGCCGCGCACCTGCTAAATGACACATTTATTGAAGTGGTCGACCTCCCAACCACTTATGGATCAGCTCCCAAGCCGATTTGACCCTCAAATATGAGCTGAATCTGAATGGTAGGCTGGTCAAAGACCTAATAATGCCCTAAATGGCCTCTTTTCACACTACAAAGAAGTTACACAAAATCCCAAAGCAATGCTATAAAAAGCCATGAATACACCTCATTTTCTCAAGGAATTTCATGTAATGTTATGCTGCCTATATTGTTTTAAGGACTACATCCTTGACAAAGAACACATTGGCACCATTTCATTGAGCAATCCACCTCTCCATTGAGTGGATTTGCAAGGAGTTCTTTCACCACCATTTTCATTTTTCTTGTTGTAAGGAGAGCAAGCTTGTGAGGGTCCAAGAGCCTTCCCTTGGAGGAAGAAGGGACTCATAGTCCCCTTTCTTCTTGGTGCTTTGATTTCATCAATAAATCAGCCTAAAAACATTGGTGACATGGGTCTTTTTGTGTTTTTTATCTCTATGTCCCTATGCTTGTGATTTTTGTTTGTATTAGTTTAATTCTTGCTTATAGTTTTGTTTTTCTTTCTCTAACTCTTTCCTCTATAGCTGTCATGCTCAGCAAGACCCAAATGGGCATGTAAGCACCTCTTATTTTCTCACCAAGGTGACGAAAAGGGTGCAACACCTGTGGTAATTGAAACCAAGGTTGGGCCACCCATGCCCTTCCATGTCTTACTTCCCTCTCCTAAACCCTCGACCGACCCTGATGTTGACTTACCTAATGCTATGACTGAGAAGGTTGAGACTATTAAAAAGCCTGTAAGAAAAAAGGCCAAGGAAAACCCTACTGTTGATGCCAAGGGTAAAAAGAATGCTCAACCAATTTCGAGAATGGCTAGGACCAAACCTAAACCCTCGGTTGAGCAGAAGCCTATAGTCCTTAGTGAGGATTCCAACTCTGACATAGAACGTTTCCTAGCCAGTGAGTACCCTTACTCACAGGGTTTATGCCCCGATCCACCTTGTGATTTTGTTTCGAATCTTCCCCCTTACCTAAGGAATAATCCTAGCTACCCTGGTATCAAACTACCTAACAAAACCCTTGGCAATGTAATCAAACCCTCACCTACACTTTCGAAGCCCACATAGTCGCCTTGGGACCAATGTGATTTGTGGTTGGAACGGTACTACATCGATGTTCCCTTACTCCAGTCAAAAATTCAATCGTTGGAAAGTCAAGTTGTAGTGTTGACTAGCCAAAGAGACAAACTCCAAGCAACTGATAAGAAGAAGAAGACAACTGGCTCCATCATTTTCAAGAATGTTGAATCGGCCACAGCCATTAACAACTCCAAATTGTCGTGATCAAGCCATTTGCTCGCCATACAGGTATGGATTTTGATATCGTTTTAGTTTTGTGAATGACCAGGATTAATATAGTGATTGGAATTTGGTCTTCGAATAGCTCTGTTTATATTTCGAAATGGCTCTGTCATAATGTGTTCATCCTGTATATTTTTCGCTTTGCTAAAAATAAATGGAATTTCGTTTTAGATACATGAGTTGATCATTCCCAGTTTAGCCATTGATAGATTTTTATCGGATTTGAATGGTTTTCGTTTGGATTTGATTTGTTCATTTGTTTGATTGAATTAACAAAACTGATGGTTTTCTTTCAATTGAATTCGTTTTGTACCTACTCTGAACATGAAGTTTTTCATGCTCAATTTAGAATACGATCATGTTTGGATTTGATTTCGTTATGGTTCATATGCTGTGATTGGAAAACAATTTCAATGAGTTTGGTTGTTACGATCCTGTAATATGTTGTGTCATGTAATCTTCTAAGAACAGGAATACAACTTTGTTCGGTTTCAATTTGGAAAGAACTACTCTGTTTCGTATGAAAACAATGCTCTCATTTAAGCCTGTGCAAATGCACCCGACTCATGGAATGGTTTTGATTCGTAATAACTCTATTAAAACCTTAACTATTCGATTCGCTCCTCTTATTCTGATTGGATTATCCCATATCTTGAGTTGGCAAGATTATTTTATGAGTTGGATTCGTATTATAATTGTTGCTCTATTTGATTTTAAATTTGCAAAACGAATTGGTCGACCTAGGTTATCTCTATCAAATCCAGTTATAATTCATTTGAATGGAATGATTTTGATCAAAGTCAATTGATCTTGTTTGCCCAATTTGCAATAACAAACAATCGGATAATTCTTACAAATCCTGTTACCAATTAATTGATCCTGTTATGATTTCATTTGAATTGATTTTCGTGTTAGCTTGATTCGATCCACTCATGGCATGAATCATTTGCTATGTCAATATAGTTATAAAAATTTGAAAATGACCTTGTTGGATTCAATCGTATCTCCTGTTGATAAGGCATCATAACAATTGCCTACAATTTGTTTTTATTATATCAGTTTCAAATTGATATCAAACGATTTCACAACTGTTGATTATGATTATGTTCGTTCGATTTTGTGGTAACAAAAGAAACAGAGTATGCGTATCTCTATGATCATTTAATTGATCTTGATCCTGTTTGATTTCGAATGGTATAACCATTTCAATTTCAATGATTCATTTTCAAATAGCTATTGGATGTTAATTGAATTTAATTCTTTAAAAAGATTTTCAATCGATTTTAATGCTGGTTCTGTGTCTTATTTAGACCAGCTACAGAATCGCAAGATTCTGTAGCTAATTTATAGAATTAGATTTTCATTATTTTATTAATAAAGGATCCTTCTAACTTGTCCATTTTTTACCCTTTTCAGGTAAATTCAAATTACATGGGACATTTTGGACAGACTAGGGGAATATTTGTGTATTTTAGTTTTATTGTAGGTTCCTAGTTTAGTTAAACTTGGGATATCTTCCCAGATTTATGTAAACAATTTTGATAACTTCCACAGGGAGGTTTTACCCTATGGAAAACCTATAAATACTTATTATTTTTTTTTGTAATAATGATCATCCTCACTTGTGGGAGAACCGGGCTATGGATTCCTAATACAAACTGAGACAGAAGTTGATGTTCTGCTACAACTTTCACTTTCATAATATCAATTTTTTGTTTCAAGTTTATGCATGTCATTAGCAATTGATTATAGACTACTTTTGCTATCATAGTATTTTGCAGAATGATGTGATTTAATTAATGTAATCCATGTCAGATTTCTTTCAACATTTAAAAACACAACAATTACTTTATTCAGTTAATGAATGATAGATTTCTCTTCTTCATCAATTGAATTATTTTGTATAAGACTTTGCATACGGGTTTATCTAACTATGGAGATTTATAAATCATATGATTGTTGTGATTTTTATGTCTTGTTTGTCCTGTAATCATACTTGAAGAGCACTGAAACTATTGTTTACGAGAAGCTTCTGGATAGTTCGGTGCGGGTTTCCTCCCTCCGATCAGCTAAAATAGTCATCATACACAGGGCAAATCTGGAGCATTTCTCCAGGTCAGTTTGTAATTTGTTTTCGTTAATTTATTTAGTATACTATTAGTATGTTATTTAGACATATTTGTAGTTTAGGTTAGTGATTTAGTTTAGTTAGTTTTCTGTTTTATTTCTGTTCATAAAATTATAAAATCAACAAAAATATCTTTCTCTGTCTTAGGGCAGAATATAAATGAATTTTTCAGGTTTTATTTAAATCTGTAAATTGTAGATATTGTACATTTTGTGAATAAGTTATATTTCATTTAGTAGTTAGATAGTTAATTAGTTAGAGTTAGTATAGTAGTAGTTAGTAGATTATATATAGAATAGTTAGTTTTAGTTTAGTTTGTTTAATAGTTAGTTTTAGTTAGATTAGTTTATAAGTTTGTTTTATTTATTTTTAGTTAGATTAGTTATTGTAGATTAGTTTTCTTTTTTTTTTGTTTTCTTAGGACCTTAGATCGGCTAATGGAGCCGCTAAACCCATCAGGGTGGTTCATCCCAAACGGCTTGGGTTATTAGACAACCCTAGACTGGTTCCACTCTTCCAGTTGACGGACGGTCGATTTTGCCCGTCAACAAGTTCTCAACACCTGAGAGTAAGAAGGCCCTCGTTCTCACCGAACTTGTCATGACCCTTCCCTCTGACACCACCAGTGTCGCCATCAACACCGATTTTCCCGACGAACATCTTTTTTACATCACTTCAGATGATTCTTGGTATGGCGACCTCCTCGTCTATCTCCTCACTCAAAATTTTGGTAACCACCTTTCACGAGATGATTGTCGACGTATTCGCCATCAGGCCCCCTGCTACCTCCTCATCGGAGACATCCTATACCGGCGGGGTGTCGACACCATTCTTCGTCGATGCCTGACTATTGATGAGGCTGATATAGTCTTAAAAGACTGCCATAATGGTGCATGTGGGGGAAATATTTCGGGTATATCCACTGCCCAAAAGATTATTTGAGCCGGTTACTTTTGGCCTACCTTGTTTCATGATTTCATTCATGCCATGAAACAATGTGAGCAATGTCAGCTTTACGCCAACAAATCCCGCACTCCCCCTGCTTTTCTTCACCCTGTCATTACTGCTGGCCCTTTTTGTAAATGGGGCATCAACTTCATGACTTGTAATCCCCTCTCCAACAACGATCACAAATACATCGTTGTCTCCATTGATTACTTCACCAAATGGGCTGAAGCTATGCCCACTTTCAACAACACCACTAACACTGCAACATGTTTCTTCTTTAACCACATCACATCCTGATTTGGAGTACCCCTCCAACTTGTTTCCGATCATGGAAAACACTTCGAGAATGAGATCTTCATCGAACTCTCATATTGGTTAGGATTCTCTCACGCGTTTGCCTCACCATATTACCCTCAGTCTAACGGATAGGTCAAGGCAGTTAACAAAGTCCTCAAGACCATGTTACAGTGCACGGTTAATAAACATAAAACCAATTGGCATCATATGTTATTTTCTGTGCTATGGGCTTATCGAACGACTGTGAAAACCACTACTGGATTCACACCATTTCATTTAGTCCATGGGGTTGAGGCCACTTCTCCCATCGAGTGCGAAATTCCCACCTTACGCACCACAATTGAGCTATTACCCGACATTGCTCCAATGGAGCAGTGCTTGCTGAACTTGGAGTCTCTGGATGAAGATTATCGATCTTCCTTACATAACAATGAGGCAGCTAAAAAATGATCCAAGGCTACCTTTGATCACCATGTCAACCTTTGATCATTTTGCGAAGGTGACCTCATCTTGGCTTATGATATCGCTCATGATACCTTTGGCCACGAAAAATTCGAGTCACTTTGGCATGGCCCATACATCATTCAACATTGCCTCACCAAAGGTTCATATATCCTGGCCTCTCCCGAAGGCCTCTCTCTCAAAGAACCCGTCAACGGGTTGTATCTCAAGAAATTTTATGCTTAAAAGTAGTCATTCTAATTTAGGTTATTTCTTTTCTAGTGTTTTTAATCTTTTTTCTCCTTCCGTCACGTCTAAACTATCCTTTTTGCTATTGAAAGATGCTTCCTCAACCAGCTTACCACATCGGTTACGCCGACGGTGCCAGCCGTTGGATGCAAAATATCACTTCGGCTGCTTGGGCTCTCTACACCCCCTCACATGAAATGCTCCATTCGAGCGACATATTTTTGGGGTCAGCAACCAACAACCAAGCCGAATACACTGTTGTCATTGGCCTCCTTGCCGATGCCCAGCATCGTCATATTCGTCACCTTAGCGTCTTCCTCGACTTTCAACTAGTCGTTCTCCAGCTCAACAATGTGTATCACGTCCATGATCCTTGCCTCTTTCGCAAATACCTGTAGGTTAGGATTTTATCTCGACATTTTGATTCCATTACATTTACACATATTCCATGACAATTGAATCAAANNNNACATTTTGATTCCATTACATTTACACATATTCCATGACAATTGAATCAAATTACAAATAACCTAGCTAATATTGTGTTAGACTGGCATATATCACATCATGCTACACATACATAAACATATAACACAAACCTGTCATAGCATATATATAGAATAGACGTCATCAAAACATTAACCAAAAACATGTAAACACCACATCGATCTCAAAAGTGTATACTCATGTATATATAAAGGTCCACAGTGCCATCCGAATGTTTACATACAAAAAATACAAGTATCCGGAGGCCAATGAAGCACCTTGGTACAAAATGGGCTCACTAGCCTATATACAAAAAATATATATACATCAAATACATCATAGCACCACTCATAGTGCCTCTAGTGCACCACCGCTTGCTCCTCCCTCAGGAGGTGGTGGCCCACCACCACCTACCCCAGGAGGTGGTGGTCCCCCCCCTACTGGCCCCTCCCCTGGAGGCAGCCGACCGGTCGCCAGTGCCACAACCACTGATGTCGGTCATACTATGGCCCGCCATGGCAGTGGCACCCCCACACACTACTTCAGGAAAGTCTCATCCTAGATGCGCAACCATATGCCCTCCGACATATCCTGTAATACTGTCTCTGGACGACGACGTATGTCCTCAAAATTAGCTTTGGCCACCGTTGGAGGAGCATGTGATGGCCTAGCACCAGGGTCATCAAACTGGTGCCTCCTCGCTGCCCTCTCAGGCTCAGCTGGTCACACTACGGCATCATCACGTCGACGTCTCTCTCCCCGCGACAGTCTCTCCGGTGCTCTCTGCAACTCCACCTCGTGCCCGCGAGGTGCCACATCTACACATGCAAACAAACACCAGATAGTATCAGCATATTTATCATATACATAAGGCATGCTATCTCACAAAGCACAAAACATATATATCAACATCATCAAATCAACATACCTCGGTGGTCAAAAACCTCCCCTGGAGGTAGCACCATGTTCGGGTCATCCCAAAAGTCAACCCCGGCATAAGGGTACCATAGTATCACCTGTGGCATCTATCGCCAAACCTGTGCCACCTCTACTGTGAAGAAGTGGCCACCCTTGCCACCACCGTGGCACAGCAACACGATCGACCACTGCCTCAGTCTCGGCTTTCGTGCCCTAGGTGCACCCAACAAAATCTTAGGGCGTAACATAGGCACCCTCTCCAGAAACCATGCCACCAGGATCAACCTGAAGGAAAACTCACCCGTGTCCATAGACTGGCAGTGGTCCAGCTGCCCTATCATCTGAGCATGTAGAGTTAGTCCCTAAAGCGAACTGCTCACCAGCCAGTACTCTCCCCAACACCAACAACTGGCTCCCACTGATCCGTTGGGTCACTAGTGACCCATATACTCTCACAATCATCACTGCTATATAGTGATGCACCAGGGCATCTATCAACCCAATACTCACAACCATCCCAGACATAAAGTTCTGACTTGAACAGTATCTTTGGCCAACGGTCGTTAGGGTCAAGTCCAGTGGTAACATCGACTCCGCTGGTAGGGGCACACCCCAAAACAGGAGCCCTGTCAAGAAGTACACATCCTCCTCTGCAGTGAAGGGGATCTGCTCTCCTCGCACAAGGAAGCAGTGGAGCTCAGGACTCCACATCTGAATCAAGAACTGCAGGAGATACTCCTGCACCCGTAACAACGAGCACTCAAAGAACTTTAGTAGCCCAAAGGCTGCCAAAGTCGCTCGCACACCTGGGTCCTCAATCGCCACAATGTATCGTAGCTAGGACCAATCTCGCTCATGCCAACCCACTGGCATCATGCAAACTGTCCACCCCTAGCCACAACAAAGAGTCTTATATCAGCCCACGAGACCATCAACAACATCACAAAGATCAATTTACACCCGTCATCTTTGCCTGTAAGGTGCGGTTGTTTCCACCCACAGGCGCGCACACGTGCACGCCTGTTCACTACAAAAGTGCACATGAATGCACACCTGTTAGCTGCACAGACACACTCTCAAGTGCGCCTGTTACCTACACAGGAGCACTCTCAGGCATGCCTATTACCTACATAGGCACACATTGGTGCGCGCCTGTCTATGCCACAGTCGCGCACAAATGTGCCGCTATACAGCCAATAGGCACACACATAGTGTGCGCCTTTAATTCCCTCACCAACACCTCCATGTGCATCTATCGCCTTTAATTCCCTCACCAACACCTCCATGTGCATCTATTCGGTGGGTAGGCGAGTGCATACTTTCGGATCGCCCACGCACGTGGGGCCCACATTCCCAAAATCCCCCTATACGACCCTCCGTACAACCCCTGCCTAAAAAATGAAATCCTATTTCTATGCAGGATGATCAGACCACTAACTTGAAGCTCTCTAATCACCAATCAGATGCTTCATCCTCCACGAATCTCCAAATCTCCTCTGAAAACTGCTTGTCCAGTCACTATTGTAGTAGGCACAAATGAGGTGGCAATGTGGGCCCTACAGCTATATATATGCCTTTTTTCCAAAACTTCCACTCACCATTCCAGGAGCCCACGGTGTCCTTTTTTCAATCCATCTTCAGCCACAGGATCAGCATCCTGTCATCTACATCAAAACAATCCCTGGGCCTCTTTTCATCCTGAGCCCTCGGGGTTCTTTTTTTTTTCATACCCTGGTCAGGTACGCATGCGCATATTTATGCTTATCAAATACATGCTCATATCTTCAATTCTCTTCAGATATTGTTCACTTTGGGTATTTGGTTTTCATGTGTATAGGTACTTGGTCATCATACATCGACAAAACCCCTTCAGGTATATACTCAACACTGGCATGTATTTTTTCCCTCTGTATCGCACTTAAATTTCTAGTCACACCCTCTGATATTTTCCTCTAGGATCCCCTTTCCTGACTCTGTAGTACCCACACCTCCATTTGCATCTTCGGTACTATCACCCAGTAGCATTCTTCCCCACATGAGTTTTCCCATTCATAGCACCTTGTGGCACTTCTGACACTCATGTTGTTCTTCAAAGCCCTTTAGGGATGAGAGTCCCGATAGTCTTTCATCATGTCGCGAATCAACCACATATTCCTTCTCCTCATTTTGCTAGCTTTCCCACATGGACTCCCAGATTATCTCTTCACGGTTCTATTTTTTACCTGCACCTCCATAGTATCATGAACCCTCCCTTTCATCCACAATTAGTTTTCCCATCTACAAATCTCCCTTCATTTCACCTATCTCATACAGAAACTCACCAATGGGTCCCCCACCCTTCATCAATTTTTCGAGAAAAATATGCCCTACATGGGCCACCCATATCACACTGGGGCACCCGTTTCTATATTTGTACATTTCTCCCCAAAATTATTTGTTATTTATTGTACAAACGCCTTTATTTCTAGTCATTACATTCCCTTTTTGTCATCACCTTTGGGCGACCTAATTTCCTCTTTTGGCTAATCGCAACCCATGTCAGTCTTGGTTGGAGCACTACTTTTCATCTACCCTTTCCGGCATCATCCATATCTTTAGAGTACCCCACAGGTCACTTACCTCTGCCCTCTGAATTTATTCACCTTGTCCCACCTCTGGCACAACTTCTACCCGATCTTGTTGTCCCCCTAACACTCGACCCCGTTGAATTGTTGTGGCCACTTTTTCTCTCACACATACTCCAACCAAGGGCAGTCTTGAGTCTTCCCACATCTAGACTTCATCCATGTACCTCTGCCACTTCTTCACCTCAATATATTTCACGAAGCCATTTGCTTCTGGGAGTCGCGTTCCCCTTTTTGTCAACATCAGCATAGTTTTCCAGAAGGGCGACAGTATCTTGATTCTCATCCTCCACTCAATGAGAGATCTCGGATGGCACAGGGTGAAACACCATTAGTCCCTGTTGTCGTTGACCCCCATGACATTCAATGCCAACACTTTCTCATGTCATGGTGGGTTGTGCTTTGTGACTATTGCAGTTATTTCTCTCATTTGCCGAAGACCTCTGAACTTGGTTGGGCTATCAATGCCCACATCATCGCTGCTACTTCTTACCGTGATCACTGCCTACTATTCAGAGTATGTTCATTTGCATAATTGTCTTCTGCCTTTATCACAACCACCCCCAAGGGTGCTACAGTTGTCTACACCAACACTTCAGTCATCTTTTTTCAGAGTTACATGATATGAGCATGGGGCATGCTTGCCTCGTTTGTACACAGTTTTATATTTTACACACCTCATAGAAGGTCGGGTCCTACCAGTTCCTTTTTCCCTCCAACGGATTGCTCAGGACGATCACACTATTTCTCTCTCTTACAACAACATTCTCAGTAGAAGAAACATTGATGGATTTCGGCTACACGTGTGCTCCTAACCTCATCCATTAGGGGGCATCTGTTATCACTGAAATTTCGTCTGCACACGGTTACAAGAACTTAGCATCATCAAACAATGATGAAGTCATTCATGGACCTAAATTAATACCACATCATTAAAAAAATGTCAAAAACTATACAAAGTAGTGAAAAATTGAAGAGCACTATGCAGACATTGGGCACGCGCGTGCATGCGCGTAACAAAAATGCAGAAATTGCGCACAGGCGCAAGATGCACGACTGTTAGCGCAAAAATCCACGCACCTGCTAAACGATGCATTTATGAGAGTGGTCGACCTCCCACCCACTTATGGTTCAGCTCCCAAGTTGATTTGACCTTCAAATCCGGACTGGATCCGACTGGTGGGCTGGTCAAAGACCTAAGAATGCCCTAAATGGCCTCTTTTCACGCTACAAAGCAGTTAAACAATAACCCAAAGCAATGCTATAAAAAGATATGAATGCACCTCATTTTTTCAAGGAATTCAAAGTAATGTTATGCTACCTCTATTATCTTGAGGACTCCATCCTTGTCAAGAGCATATTGGCACCATAGCATTGGACAATCCACCTCACACATTGAGTGGATTTGTAAAGAGTTCTTTCATCACCATTTTCCATTTTTCTTTGTTGTAAGAAGAGCTAGCTAGTGAGGGTCCAAGAGCCTTCCCTTGGAGGAAGAAGGGACTCATAGTCCCCTTTCTTTTTGGTGCTTTGTTTTCACTAATAGATCAACCTCAAACATTGGTGACATGGGTCTTATGGTTCTTTTTGTTTCTATGTCCCTATGCTCATGAATTTAGTTTTTATTGCGGTTCTTTTTGTTTCTATGTCCCTATGCTCATGAATTTAGTTTTTATTGCATCTCTTAGTTTAATTCTTAATTGTAGTTTTTATTTTCTTTCCCTAATTCTTTTCTTTACAACTATCCTGCTCAACAGACCCAGCTGAGCTTGCAAGCACCTCTGTTTTGCTCACCAAGGTGACGAAAGAGGTTCAACAATGATCATGGACTATATTATCTACATCAAATATATGATCCTAGATCCACAAATATTTGGCATCAAGGTTGGATGGACAATTGTCATTTAGGATTCCACCTAATATAGCAGTGGTTTGGGATGCATACATATTGACATTATCTCGTACTCATATTAGGCTATCAGATCGTGAGGATGAAATCATATGGGACCATGATGCATCTGGAGTGTATACTCCAAAAGGGGGATACATTCAAATTGTGGTCAAGGTTTTCAAAAAAGAACAGAGATGGTGGTGGCGTAGAATCTGGAAATTAAAGTGTCCATTAAAAGCTCGGCTTATGTTATGGAGAATTCTTGAAGGTAAAATCTTGACATGGGATGTCCTACAAAAATGATCTTTTTCAGGACCGTGATTGTGCTCACTTTGCAAGATGGATGAGGAATCATGCAAGAATATTTTCATCGATTGTAGGTTTTCCAGGAGGGTATGGGTTGAAGTTGAAAATATAGTTGGTACACGCTTGCAATGAAAGAGTGACTCTTTCGACATTGCTCTTCACTTGTGGTGCTTAAATCAAGAATAAAAATATGTCAAAGATTTTCCCGCCATTTTGGCTTGGGGTATATGGATTTCCTAAAATAAGGATATATTCCAAGATATTCATGTATCACCTTCCATTTTTTCCAGTCTGGTAGCTGGTATATTATCCCACTTTCCACAAGAGAAAGAAGATTCAGGTATCTAGAATGTAACTATTGAAGTTATGAACAAATCGATCTCGTGGGGTTTCTTTGACAGGGAATATCAGGGGGAACCTAGAATATGTGGAGGTGGAGGTTTACTATATCTCTTAGATTCCCATTCTTTCAAGCTCTCATCCGGCTTGGGGGTGGGCACAAATAACTTTTCTGAATTATCTACTGTTAGACTTCTTTTACTTTTTGCACTAGAAAGGGGTTGTCATTCATTACAAGTTTTTGGTGATTCCATGATTTTGATCAAATAGCTAAATGGGATACAAAGATGCCACATCATCCATTTGTGTCCTTTATTGGAAGAAGCGATTACTCTTAAACAACAATTTGAATATATTTCCTTCACACATGTTTATAGGGAGTGCAATCTAGAACAATATTTTAAAGAGAATTATGACAATCATCATTTATGATATTGTGATAGGAAGATACATATGTGGTCGGTCTTATCACAAACCTTATTTTTGAATGTATGCACAACATACATCTACATAATGTAATTTTAAACTTTATCTCAAAGTTAATAAAATTACGATTTTTTTTCGGATTTTTTTTGTGAAAAAAAATCACCCCCAAATAGATCACATAAATTTTGTCTCTTTAAGGTTTTAAAATATTTATTATTTGTTTATTTATGTGTTAAATTTTGTTTTCAATAGTTTTTTGAAATTTTTTAATATTGGTTTTTTATTGTGTTTTTATATGTTTACTTTAAAAAAAATGTATATTGTATTTTTTAAAAATGGTTTTTATGTTTTTTGAAATCATATTCTTTTTTTTTTTGAAGTTGGTCTTTTTCTTTTCATTTTATCTAATTATGTTATTTTTTTATTGTTTTTTTTTTAATTTAAAATGTTTGTTTTTTAATTTGAAATTTTTTTGTTGTATTTTTTTTTCGTTTGGGGTTTTAAATTTTTAATTTTTTTCCTTATAAGGATTTTGTTTGCAACAATGTTGGGCTTTCAAGTCATGGTTTCTAAAATGTCACAATTTTAAGCGCCTCCAAAAAATGGTGCTACTGATAGTTCCTCTTTTCAATTTCATGGTTGGTCTTAATATTTTGGTTCGAAAAGAAGTAGTTGTCAAGGTCAAGTTTTAAAAAAACTTGTAATTTTGTCCCTAGAAAAAAAGGGGTTTTCTATATAGAGAACAACTTTTCAATTCAGTGGTCTATTTTAGGGTTTTGGTTGTAATGGTACCGATTGTCAAGTTTGGAGGTTTCAAAGAAGTTGTAGTTTTAACCTCAAAAAAAAAAAAAAAATGGTGTTGTTGTTAGCACCACTTTTTTTATTCAATTGTTGATTTAAAGTTTTTTGTTAACAATGTTACGACATTATTAAGGCCATAGTTGAAAAATGTGGTAATTTTAACTTCGAAAAATTTTGCTACTAATAGCACTAGCCACTAAATGGGACCTCTAAGAAAATGAGAACTATGGAGGATTCTCATCAAGTTGGTAACTATGTTGTATGAGTTGTAATCAGACATGCCATACATTTTGGTTTAATGGGTAAATATCATGATTTGACTTTTATCCCTATTAAGTAACGCTCAAGGTGACATAACTCTAAACATGTCGGTTTGAACATTTAGGGGAATTAATATGACTTTGCATGGAAGCTTCTTTCCCCAAGTTTGGACTCATGTTAGGATTTTGCAATCAATATCAAAGAATGCATCCTAGCTAATTCAACATGTATCTCAAATTAGGCTCAGTATTTTGTAAAATCCACAAACTTGTATAATTCGAACAATTTGAGGAAAATTTGACAGTTTTGATTTATTCAATTTAATCTTCTAAGTTGATCATGTATGCTCTTTTGGATGTGCTAATGTTTTGCAGGAAATTTTATCCAACATCTAAGGGACGTGGGAAAAGGAAGAGAACCGATTAGAAAATATCTATTGCAAATCAATCACAAATGATTGTCATACTAGAAGTTCATGAGGATATAATACAAGTCAGTGTGTAAGATGGTGAAACTATAGAAGAGAAGAAGAGTGCAAACAAAAATAGATAGCCAGAGGAGGAGAAATAACAGTGGAAAATTATAGAACCAACTATCAAATTCCTCAATTCATTGAATATGTCTTTAGAGTGTAGAGTGAATTGAACCTCATTTAGAGAAAATTCTACAACAAAGCACAATATGTATATACCTTGGGGTTGGACATAACATAAGTAAAAAAATATGTCCAAGTATGGGAGTTGGAGTATTAAGAAGTTGACTTGCAGTTTGATAAGATTAAATATTGGCAGCTTTCACTTGATGGAATTTCCCCCTAAAATTCCCATTATTTTTTCACTCATTCTAAAAGAAACAAAGTGAAAACATAGAGCCCATGAAGGTATTCAAGGAATTTCTTGAGAGGTCAAGAGATCAGTTAATATATGGATGAAACACGGAGAATATAGTAGAGGACTACCACCTCCCTTCTTTTGGAGCCAAAAATGAATTATTTCCTCAAGAACAAGTGTCCACAGAGTTGGAGGGTTGTACTTGTTAGAATATAATGGATGTGCTCATTTAACCATAGAAAATATCACTATTGTCACCCAATGTTGGCCCTTGACCAACTTTTGAGGAACACTTGGTCATATTTGATCGTTTTTGGACTTCGACAGCCTTTCAAAGATGGAGCATCAGGTGAAGCAGAGATCATGGGATCTCGGTCCACTTTTGGGCCCTTTTAGGGTTTTGGGTTAATTTAATGGGAAAGGGATGTCGGCCCATGGGTTTACCCATGCTTAGGCCCACTTTTGTAATGTATAAATAGAAGGATAGGCAATGTAAGAAGTAGTAGATATGATTTCTTAGTGAAATTGGTAGTGCATCTATGTGATGTTGAATAACTGCTCTGTCTGAATTGTGTAAGGCTTGCACGACTAAGTGCAAGTTACTGTGAGGTTGCTATAGAAAGCTAAGTGTTGTAACACAAGGAAGAAGGATCTAGTGAGTTGCGCAGATATTTTGTCCTATGCGAAGAAGGGTTTTGAAGGCTTTGTGCTTATAACAGATTGAAGACGATAATAAAGAAGAATATCTTGTGGACGTAGCCCCAGGGTGGGGGTAAACAATGTAAATATGTGTGTTATGCTTTGTGCTTTGATTCAATGTGTTTTTGCTTATGCTATG
>CBVK0100752785.1:0-13352 GCA_900067695.1 Picea abies
GCTCTTCCGATCTCACAGAACAACATAGACAAGAGTTAAAATATTTCATGACTAAAAGGATCACACAGTTGATAGAAGAACATGAGAACCGCTCGAAGCCATTTGACACTAGAAGCCCAGATATCGAGGCCAAAGCTACACAAAAGGATGAAATTTCTACCCCAGACAAAGAAGAAGTGATATACCTAAACCCTAGGAGAGAATCTCACCAGCACGAAGTGACTATGTCCAAGTAAAATAAGAATCAAAATGGGAAGAGAATCACTGAGACAAAGCTCACTGGAAAGAAGGCTAGAAAGCTAAGTAAGAAGAAGGTTAATATTGAAAAATTACAGAAGATCCCAGAGGGTACCTCACAACAAGACACTTTGCAGAATTGGAGCTTCGGTAGGATATCAGAGCAATGACATAGGCCACTTCATAGAGGCGAAGTAATATAGCCATTGGAAGCCAATATAACTGTTTGACTGCCACTCCGAACGGGTTGGAAAAAATTTATGGCTCGCCACTAGACTGTTTGACCACGCCATAATGGATAGAAAATAAGTTAATGCAACCTCATACCCATTGCAAGCATACTGTTGCTAAGTTTCCCTACTTAGTCCATCGTGCCACGCACAAAGAATACTTTTTTCTAAGTGATAATTTGAGCCTGAAGCCTGAGATTACTTCACCCTATGATCATTGCCTTGTTCCCATACCATCCATTGTAGTCTCTGAATTCATTTCACACCTGAGCTAGTTGACCTAAGATTGTATGTCGGATGAGATCAGCGCTGCTGACAAAGTAGTTGAAGAATTTTTGATTGAATTAATGACCGAGAGAGTCATGTCAGAGTGAGGATTATCTACAAGAGTCCAAGAATCATCAACGAGAGGACTCCAGGCCTCCCCTTCCACTGCTTGTGTCGGTCCATCCCGACCGACCTATGAGAAATGAACCAAGCACAGGGATGACATCGCAAATGCAAAGCTTATCCCATGCATTCTACCTACTTAATTACCACCTCTAAGTGGTGCCATCAACCCTAACAGTGTACCTCGAGACTTCGAGTACACTTTGATCACCGCATACCTTCCGAAAGGGGTGCGTATAGTTCATGCTGACCAGGATAAAGCTCGCAACATTGAAATTTAGTGATTTTAACCTTGGAGATCATAAAGTTTACAACATGTTAGCCCCACATAAGTGCTTAACTAGGACCAAAGGCAAGAATTCTAAGATTGTCCCGCAATCATGGACCCAAAACCTCATGCAGTCCACACTGCTTACTGTAATGAAGATCCCTCACTTCAGCAGACACAAGGAAGTCAATGCATGTGTCAAGTTGTTGTTGTTCTGCTACCACTGAGGATACTTATGTTTGGATGACCGCATCATTATGGATCCGACCTTGATCAATCGGATCACAGGACTTAGTATGCAAGGCTCTGACCCACAGGAGTTTTACCCTAGAAAGAGCTTAGACCAAGCACTAGTGCAGAGGATAAAAGAAACTTATGGTGATGTTGAGAAAGGCATGTGAGGCTACAAGGTAGCCTCTATCCAGAGTGGCGCAGTGCGCCTTGCCTTCAGCTGATCGCGGGCAAGCTAGTTCGCAAGAACAAACCAACACAAGTGACTGGATTTGTAGTTAACCTTGCAGAGAAGTGCATCGAGGGACTAAATATGAACTGGGCACAATACCTTGTAAACTAGCTAGACTTGATTGCAGAGAAGCGCAATACCAAGGGTATGAGTTCCACTTTAGTTGGTTTCTCATACTAATCATTTTCATCGCCTGGGAGCTACCAGAAGGTGCCACTTTTCTGAAGATTGAACCCTTCGAGCCACTAGCCATGAATTTCTGTACGCTATGGTACTCCAGAAACATGAACAAGAAGTGGCCGTCCAATGCCATCTTCCATGCCTATTACAACCAATTGAAGAATGCAATCCAGTCTACACTGCACCTCACCCCAAACACACTTCATAGGTTTAAGACATTTGATAAAATTCAGCACGGACTGCCACTTCACCTATATCACCATGCATGTTGATGAGCGCAAACAATAGCTCCAGTTGTACTACAAGTTGACAGAAGAAGACTTGGAGAATATTACCAAGGAATGGTCAGTGGACCTCCTTGTTGCAGTGGACCCCACATAAATGTTTGATGTGGATAGCCCTAAAGCTATGCCAGATACACCTAGACTGAGAAAGAATAAGAAGAATGATGAAGTTAAAGATGTCCCTAGCACATCCATGAAAACTACTTTGATATCACCTGCGCAATGAGGTGATGGTGAAGAACTAGGTGGCACATAAGTTGAGAAAAACAAAGGCAAGGTTACTCTGCCTAGAGAGGAGGAGGATCCCTCTAAGAAAAGGAAGACTACCCCACCAAATCCCTCATCCTGAAAGAAAACTAAGGCCACCTAGACTACATTTAATACTACCCTCACACCAGATGAGTTTGACTTCTTAATCGCTGCACTGAATGATGCTTCACTGGAGATCGAAGAAAAGCAAGAAGCGAAGCAGGAGGAGGTATTCAGGTGAATCAAGGGTGAACTTCAAGAAGTACAGAAGACACTCCAGTCTAGCCGAGTATTTTCTACTACACCATTGATGATTGGAACAACAAGAACAGGTGATGAGCCCACCCAATTACACCAGATCACCGATAAAGTTGAAGCTTTCCTTCGACGAGATCAAGAAGACACAGCGCAAGCCACCCATGCTTTGACACAAGTATACAGCGCACTTGTAGAACAACAGAGTAAGGAAGAATGGGAAAAGATTGCCCTACAAGAGAAGTGGGATGAGGAAAAATAATATTTATAGCAGAGCAAGGACCAGTTGCTAGCAGAGCAACTTGAAGTACAGGAAAGGGTTCAAAAAGCACTTTGTTCTGTGATGGTCATAGAAGTAAAGATTGAAGAATGTGTCCCAAAATAGGTGGCACAACTTGAAGAAGTAATCCAACAACTTCAGTAGCACATCATAGATCTGGAACTTCGTACCATGCCCAAGACTCCTCAAGAAATAAGAGGCCCAAGGGAGGCAACTTCCCATAGCACAGTTGGCCAATTAAAAACCTTTTCCTTGGAATACAAGCAGTTGAGCACTAGAAGTGCCTAGACTTATGAAAACCTCACAGAGAATCCATAGTTTCAATCATTGGAGGCACAACTCC
This sequence comes from Picea abies, assembly GCA_900067695.1. NCBI lineage: Eukaryota > Viridiplantae > Streptophyta > Pinopsida > Pinales > Pinaceae > Picea > Picea abies. The sequence goes on from CBVK0100752785.1 coordinate 3,180, forward strand.
AAGAAGCAAAGCATAACGCAGATACACTACAGGCGCAACTGAAGGCCTTGACTCAAGTCGAAAGAATTAAGATATTTCCAGAACAATGCACCGCCCAATAACAGGTACACACACTGGAAAGTAAAGTAATGGAAGTCCCCCAACGACTTCAACCAATCCAATAAAAGGCATGCCAAGTGTTCACTAAAGTTGAAATCTAGGGAGCTGAGCTTGAACAGGTTGTCATCACCATAGAACAATGCCTGGAAGGGCCTGTAAATGATGCAATGATCTAAGAGTTCACTGAGTAAGAGGTTATTGCACTGCAGTAGGTCGAAGTAGCTCGAGCCAAGCTCGAGGCATTCGAGGTAGAATTGATCAGACCAGAGTGACTCGGGATGAGTCACACGTGAGTGTTGGGGGCCTGTTGGCCCTTGACCAAGTTTTTAGGAATATTTGGTCATATTTGACCATTTTTGGACTTCGGTAGTCTGTCAAAGATGGAGCACCAAGAGAAGAAGATATCACAGTTTCTCGGTCCACTTTTGGGCCCTTTTAGGGTTTTGGGTTAATGTAATAGGAAAGGGATGTCGACCCGTGGGTTTACCCATGCTTAGGCCCACTTTGTAATATATAAATAGAAGGATAGGAAATGTAAGAAGTAGTGGATATGATTTCTTAGTGCAATTGGTAGTGCATCTATGTGATGTTGAATAAGTGCTCTATGTGAACTATGTAAGGCTTGCAAGGATAAGTGTAAGTTACTATGAGGTTGCTATAGAAAGCTAAGTGTTGTAATGCAAGGAATAAGGATCTAGCAAGTTGCGTAGATCTTCTGTCCTATGTGAAGAAGGGTTTTGGAGGCTTTGTGCTTATAACAAATTGAATACGATAATAAAGAAGAAGATCTTGTGGACGTAGCCCCAGGGTGGGGGTGAACCACATAAATCTATGTGTTATGCTCTGTGCTTTGATTCAATGTGTTTTTTCTTATGCTATGTGCTTTGATATATCCACTTATGCTATGTCCTTATTATATATATATGATTGTTAGATCTGATGTGTATGAGGATACTTAGTGATCCGATCTGGGTTACTATGGTTAAGTACTGAAATACTGTAGACCTGATGCTTTGTGCTATCTGCGAAGTAGAATAAGGGTTAAATATTAAATGATCGATGCTAAGTTCTCTGTAAATGATATAATCACAGATCTATGTCCCAGCTAAGGTTGCAGACACCTGAGTCTTGCAACCACCCCTGCCTCTACCTCAGGTGAGACTTCATCTTCTTCGTAGGTGTTTCCGAAAGGGCCAATAGTTAGGGCTTTGTTGGTTCACTCTTGAGCATTGAACCCTGGTTCTGCCCTTATGCCAACACCCAACCATAGGCCGAAGCCACCCTTCGAGCACCTTAACCTTGACAAAGAATCATTTCAGAAGAAAACCCTAGGCTAGATATATAAAAAAAGGGTAACACACCTTTCTCCAAGGATATTGCACCAAACAAGAGCTTATCAGATAGTCCAAACCATAACCAAGAGACAGTCCAAGACAAAATGTAATCTGCTAGCTGCAACGACTGCTTCTCCTCCAAACTTGCACACAAACTGGCTAATTGCAGTGCGCACAAGTGAGCTCTGCAGTTCTGAGAATGCCTTCCAGAATGAAGACTGGCCTCCTATATTTATACTAATTCTGGCTAACTACCTGGGCTGACTTCTCATTCTGGGTACCTATTTACTTAGTATATAATATTTCTTCTGGTCGACTTCTTCTCTTGGAGGCTAATAACCTAATACAAATTATCCTCTTGAGATGACTTGTCTTCTAGGTTTATTGGCCAACTCATTAGGGTTTCTTCTTGCTTCCCATAATATTCTGTTCTCGTTAGGTTTACACATGGAGGTAAATACCTCTCGTAGATACCATAATATCAACACTCCCTCCTAGATAGGGAGGTATTACATGTAATGGTATTGAGCACAAACATACCATTCACCTGATAGCATCAACATAGTTGTATAGACTATATCATGAATAGATCATGAGCACCATCATCGCCATCAGTGTCATCAGTTGCATCATCTCTCGAAACCATACTCCATATGAATAATTATACATGATGCTGGATAAGTCACTCACTCCACAGAGTGACACAAGATCCATTCTTCTAATCCGAACATATGTCCTAGAAGAATAAATGTCTTGAACTATTTTCCGTCTGGGAAATATTTGTCCATTGATCATCCATCTAGCTGATAATCATTTTCAACATTGCTGATAGTCTTCAAGGAAATCATAACAATATCATTCAATATAACACAACTATGTCTATCCATAGTAGTACACAACTAGAATCCAGTGGTACACTACCACACCAAGTAGCACATAGGTACTTGATCAGTGACGTATAGTCACAAACAATGGAACACATTCACCACAGTACTATACATCTACTATCTAGAGACATACAGTCTTCATAACAATCATATGATATCAACCTGCACAAAAAAAATCTTATGATATAAACTGAATCATCTAGGCCATTCTTCCACTCACATCTATGAGATCTAGAAGAGCATTTGCCCTCAAAAGGTCAAACATCAATGATGAGCTATCTGGACTATTCTTCTCAAGAACAGAAGAATAAATGTTCTGATTTCTGAGCCTGGAACATTACCCACCCCGGGCCATTCCTCTAGCACTAAACAAAGTGCAACCTGGAGAGAATGAGTCTGCCCTAGGGAATGCCTGTCCTTGATTGTTGAACCTTGACCATTCCCCACCCTGGGCCATTCCTTTGGCACTAAACAAAGTGCAACCTGGAGAGAATGAAACTGCCCTAAGGAATGACTATCCAGACCATTTCCTAAGGAAATGACTGTCCTTCACCAACCTCTAAAACAGGCCATTCTTCGAAACTGCTCACAACTGTGAGCTTCAAAAGAATGACTTTACAATGAGGCAGGCTAGTCTTATTGAGTAATCCTCAAGAAAAGAGACTGCCCTAGACCATTCCCCATGTTAACCACAATGGAAAATAGTTGTTTATGGTACATCAACAATCCATCAAACCATTTTCATTACGAAAATGACCGTTCGATCTAGACCATTTTTCGAACTAGAAAAATGCCTGTCTGTCAGAAATATCAACCACTTTCTGAACTAGAAAGGAACTACTCATCCTGGACCATTTTTCGAATTGAAAAATGACTTTCCCTAAATCAATAACACATCAGTGCTCCCTCCCAACCTGGGAGTCATATCCTCCATTTTCAATGAGGAAGTCGTTTCCATGAGCTCCAGCTTGAGTACACATACTCTTTATTTTGGACAGAGGCTTTAGCAAAATGTCTTCTTATCTGCTCATCTATGGAGATATATATATATATATATATATTTGAGAACCACTTTCTCCTTTCTGGACTTCATCACAGAGAGTGTAATGCTTGATCTGAATGTACTTCGGTCTTTCTGGAACACTGATATTCTCTTAAGGCTTCATATAGCTTTGATCAATCATTGTTGGATTCATCTTTTGTTTACCATTATCTCATAACATTGTGGCAAGGCTCAAACTGGAACATATCCATGTGGTACTTCTTTTGTCATCATGAGATCTTTTTCATGGATTGGAAATCCATCATCCTGATCTTATGAGTAATCATTCTGATACAATATCTCTTTTATAGAAAGTCTTCACCATGCTTCTGTTGTGCATTGGAGGTTCTCTACCAAGTTGTCTTCTTCCATCTGCATACAAGGGTCTCTTTCTAGTATACCTCAAAGCATTGAGGTTTCTTTACATACACTCTTTGTTCAATTATTTTGGAGAACATTAATTGCATTCATCTGATGTCGATTCCAACCTATGGATATTTTGGATGATGTAATGGCTCATGTAGAGATATATCTAGTTTACTGGAACAAGTAATCATCATAGTCTTCTCCCTCCATCTGGGATAACCTCTAGTTCTGGATATCACAATGCTTACATTCATAATTCTTTAATACATTGTTTTTCATCACAACTTTCAGTACCTCTGCTTGATTTCTTTTAGTGAGTTCATATTAGGTTGGTAATATTGTGATTCTCGATACAATGATTGGTTGTTCTGGCTTTTCTTTATTTCTTGGAATATTCATGTTCTTCCTCATGTTTCTATTTAGATCTTGGGTCCATGGAGTTTTCTATAGATTCCATGCTCTGAATATTCCAGCTTCTTTCTTTCATAGTACTATCATGGATGTGGATGGATAACCAGGGATTCTTTAAGGCTTCTTTTCGAAGAAGACTTCTTCTAAGGTCAAACTGAACACGTACTACTTTTCATGGCTACTACCATGGATATATACTTTATCACCTTTAATGGATCATAGGATTAGCTGCCTCCTAATCCTTTCTTCATGTATGAATGCATGCTCTTATTTTGTTAATATATAATTGGCTCCCTCCATCTAGGAGAGTTCACTCTTCCATTTTGATCCTTATTTCCTTCTGCAAAGTGTTACAAATCTTTTTCCAATTTCCTCTTGATTGTTGACTTCTTTCTGTTTTTACTTCTTCTAGGTTTCTTTCTGATTTTGGCTTATCTTGTAGCTTGTATTATAGTCATAATGATAACAATCCTTATCTTTTTGTTCTCCCATAAGCATAGTTTCTCTTTGAACATATTATCTTCTAATGCAAGATATGTACCGAAAACATGGTATGTACAAGAATTATGAAGAGTATTGTTACATTGTCTTAGAAGAAGAAGTTTGTTTTGTTCTGCTTGGTTTTCTTTGAGGATTCCCTTTCTTCAGAAACTGATGCTTTGTGTGTTTCCTTCCTTTTATTTAACTCGGAACAATGATTCTTGTAGTGACCATACTTTTCACAATTGAAGCATTGTATCCTTGACATATCTCTCTTGATTTGTTTTCTTCCTGGAGACAAACTTCTTTTTGTTCCTAAAATCCTTAAACCTTGCTATGAAGGCTTGATCATTGTACTTATTTTGGGGTTTCTCTTTTTCACCGATCCTTGATTATTCTTGAGCACAACAAGTCCAAATTTCTTCAAATGTAGGATACTCCTTCCTTGTGTTCATGCTTGCGGAAAATGCATCCCACGTCTTGGGAAGACCATTGAGTACTATGTTTACCAATTCATTCTATGAAATGATCTCTTCAATAGCTTGTAGTTGATCTCTTAAATGAGATATTTTCACAAAGTATGATGTTATGTTGTCATCATCATTCATCTTCATGTCACAGAGCTCATTCTTTAGACTCATTACTTGTTCAATGTTTCTGACTGAGAAGAGGTTTGTCAGGGCATCGTACATCTTCTTCAATGAGTCAAGATGGGAGATGTAGGGTATCAAGTGGTATTTTATATATTCCACTATGATACTCATGGTGTTGATATCACCGTCTTTCAACTTCTCCATAACTGAAATTTTATGTGGTTCCTTCTCGTTTCCTTCTTCAAACTCTGGTTCCATGATCTTTCCTTTCACGATATCCAACACTTTATTCTTGGCAAGGATGAGGTCAATCCTTGTATTCCACGCTCTAAAGTTAGAAGCTCCATCTAACTTGTTTTTTGACTTCATAGAGTAAGTCATGGCTTCTTTGACTTGGTCAACCCTATATTTGACCCAAAAAAAACTCAAACTTGACGTCTTGGCTTGCTGAGAGTACCAGGAGATGTGCTAGGCTAGGGGGCACTAATATATATGGAAATTAGGTCAATCCATTCACTTAAGGTGCCTCAATGAGAGGGTTAGGGTTTCTGTAACTGCACCTACTTGTAACCCTAGTGATAGTGCTTTGGTGTCTGCTCCTGCTAGAAACCCTAGCGGTAGTTCTTCAACAAGCTTAATACCCTTATGGCTATGCTCCCTTCTAGTGGTTAGAATGAATGAAGGAGGTGTGGGCCCATAATTTGTTATAATATAATGGATGTGCTCGTCTAACCATAGACAATATCATTGTTTTCACCCAACCATAGGTCGAAGCCACCCTCTGAGCACCTTAACCTTGATAGAGAATCATTCCGGAAGCAAACCCTAGGCTAGATAGAAAAAAAAGGGTAGCACACCTTTCTCCAAGGATATCACACCAAACAAGAGATGATCAAATAGTCAACAACTGAAATGGAAGCTTCTCCTCCAAACTTGCGCACAAACTGGCTAACTGCAGTGCGCACAAGTGAGCTTTGCAGTTCTGAGAATACCTGCCAGAATGAAGAATGGCCTCCTGTATTTATACTAATTTTGGCTAACTGCCTGGGCCGAATTCTCATTCTAGGTGCCTATTTACTTAGTATATAATATTTCTTTTGGCCGAATTCTTCTCTTGGAGGCTAATAACCTAATACAAATTATCCTCTTGCGCTGACTTGTCTTCTAGGGTTATTGGCCAACTCATTAGGGTTTCTTCTTTCTTCCAGGAATATTATATTCTCGTTAGGTTTACACGTGGAGGTAAATACCTCCCGCAGCTACCATAATATCAAAAGTATTCCCCCCAACATGAAAAGTATAAGAATTCTCCCTAATATCAATGAATTATCTATCCAAAGATTCATTGAGGCTCTTTATTGGCACATAATGATAATTAAGACCATATTGCCTAAAATGGAGAAACATGAGAAAAGGATAAGATAAACCACCACATTGTATAGAGATGCTCTTTCACCGCATATCGTTTCTCATAAGAAAACAATTTTCTCAACTTTTGAGGCATGGGTGATTTTGTGAGAAGTTGGAGAAGGGAAAGACAAGAAGTTTCATCAAGTTAGACAAGAGGGCATATTACAAAGGAAGATTTTGAACAACCCAAACAATAAGGATAATGTTTAAGTGGAGTGTAAAGTTAGTAAAAGGAAATCAAATCCTCTTAATGGAAAGAAGACATGGTGTTAAAGATGACCAATTGACAAGGAGGGGAAATGAATAGTCACCCAAATGTCTCAAGTTAATATGTGCCCCTTTTACTCCTTTTTATAAAGCATAAGGATTCAAATTGTAAAGGGATGTTTTCATCTGCATATTGTATACTTTTATATGAAGTGTTATTGAATGAAAATGTTTAGTATGTGAAGCTTTTTCTACTATTTTACTTCAATTTGGAATGAGATGAGAGTATGCTTTTGTAGTGTAGAATTTTATCACTTATAAGTAACTTGTTTATTTAGTTTATTTCATAGATTTCTTGTCTATAGCCTTTAAACATGGTATTGTAATAAATTGGTCATTACCAAAATTTTATGTAATATCACTGGTTATTTAGATTATTTCTTTTATTTATTTAAGTAACTTTTTACTAGTCAATAGGGGCCACTACTAGTTAGGTTTGGGGTTTGAGAATGCAATTTAAAATGACCATAAATTCTTCAATATTAACATAACTATCGATTTGATGAGAACTATGACTTAATTGAATGATAACTCTAGTCCTAAAAACCCATATTTTTGGGTTATAAACACCAAAATCAACCCCCAAATCGAAATTGTTATTACTAGCTGTTGATAAAAAAAACTGTTTTATGGTCTTTGAGTCAACTTCATGAGGATAGATCCCCCTACGTTTTTACAGAGGTGGTACTCCTCTATTTCAAATAACATACAAGGACAAATAAAATTTCTAAGGACTAGTCTTATTCTTGAAATAAATATTCACATGCAAATAATACCTGAGAAAGGACCATGTATCTTGTAGAAAGTTAATATTCAAAATATGTTAAAATATTATAAACCAAAAGACTATGCAGTAAAGTAGAATGATATTTCCATCACAATATGTTGAGAATGTATCAAGGAAGGTATTCCACGCATTGCAATGCCCTAGAATGGTGGAGGATAATGAAACATTAGTCAAGTTGATTAATTTAACTTTTCCTAAAGTCTAACTTAGGAAAAGGATTGTTGATGTGTTATGTTATTCAGTTTACTTATTGAGCACCTTTTCTAAGGTTGAAGTTGTTATCACTCCAGGAAACTGCTATTTTGGGAGTTAACAGAAGTGAAAATAATTTAAGTGATGGATGTTTTAATATAGACCATCCATCTCATTGAGTGAGGGATATTTGATCTCAACTCTCCATCTTTATGATATTAGGGTTTTCACTTTCTCATGAGGGAATAAGGGAAATTGACTTGGCTAAGGAGGGCGCATAATGCATGAGAGATATCAATTGAAGGACAATCAATTTGAGGTTTGAGAGAAGAGGGTTTCACAGGGATATAGAGGAGTAATTCCAACTAATAATAAGTTCAATTCCAGGGTCAAGCAGAGGTCATATCTACCAGCCATACAAAGGAGCCATAGAGGGTGATGCAGGGCATACACATGGGCCGTATGACTCACGCAAAAGGCAGTTGTGCAAGGTTTTGCTGAATATATGCAGTTCTATAGGTTGAGAGAGGGGCCATACTTCATATTGGAGGAATTTTGTTGAGGTTTGGCTCATTATTTTGTGGAGGCCAATTTTGTGTAAGAAGATCTCTATATTTTACTGCTAAATAATAAAATCTCCAAATCTGCCGCACTGGTTTTCCCTCCAGGGTTTTTCCAAGGACTATTGTCCAAAAATCATTGTGTACTATTGATGTTGTCTTCTAGTTTATGTTCCTGGTTATTTAATTTCTATTGTGCATTATTTATTTGTTCAAAAGAACCTAGCATAATCAGTTATAAGTGAAATTTAATTGGTTAATGTGCTATGTTTAAAGAAAATTCACATGGTATCAGAGCATGACTATTGAAGAAGAAATATCACAGGTGGATAGTTGGAGATCTAATTGGATTGTGTGGATCCAAGGCATATATCAAAAAAACCACAAGTTTTGGCAACACTAAGATTTCAACGTTTGGGTAAGGCATTGTAAGGGTTTGAGCCATGAGGGTTTGAACAAAACAACACTTTCAGAAATTTCCATGACCTTGAGAATGGAGGATAAGCTTCATGGTGCTCAAAAATTTTCCACCTAGAAGGAAAGAGTTACTATGACCCTAGATGTCAATGATTTCCTTGAGCATGTTGATACTAAAGCAATAGCTCCTACAGATGCAACTGTACTGGTATCCTGGAAGAAGGCTGAAGAAAAAGCAAAGAGAATACTCCATGATGGGGTGAAGGATCACATAATCCCTCACCTCACTGGGAAAACATATGCTAAAGATGTGTGGACAACCTTGAATGAACTTTACCATAGTAAAAATGAAAACAGGGTGATGGTGCTTCAAGAGAGATTGAGAAGTACCAAGATGGCTAAGGGGGAAGGTGTGGTTCACTATCTTACTCAAATTACAAAAATTAGGGATGGGCTAGAAGTAGTAGGTGATAATATTGAATATTTTGAGTTGGTACGTGTGGCACTAAATGGATTCTTGAAGTCATGGGATGTGTTTGTGTGTGGAGTTGTATCTTGGGAGAAACTCCCTAATTGGAAGCACTTATGGGATGATTTTATGCGGGAGGAGATCAGACTTGGTTAGTTGGGATCGTCATCTTCACCAAAAATTGTGGATGAATAAGGGTTGGCTCTTGCAAGCAAAGGAAAGGGAAAGGAGAAGAAGAAGAAAGGTGGAAATATGAACATATAATTTTCAAAATTAAAATGTTTCTAATGTCACAAGATGAGACACTTTTCTTCATAGTTTCTGGAAAATAAAAAGAAGAAAAAAACATAGATGAAAGCTTCTACAGAAGTGGATGATTTTTCCAAAATCTTTGAGGAGGATTTTTTCTTCATAGCTTGTATGTCTAGCAGAACAGTCTCAGACATTTGGTTTATGAACATCAGAGCATCTTTCCATATGACAGGGTGCAAGGATTTTTTCACTAAGCTACATGAGGGAGGTGTGAATATGGTTATAGAGCTAGGCGATGACAGGCACTACAAGGCACAAGGAGTTGGCACAATTTTGTTTCAGAGGGAGTCAGGTAAACCACTCTGGTTTGCTGACATAATATATGTTCTGGGGTTGACAAAGAACCCCATCTCAGTCTCTACTATGGAATATAAGGGGTATGAGGTCACCTTTCGTAAGGGAAGGATGTTTTTCAGGCTAGCATGGTCAAGCGAGAATATGGACATGTGTTGGCAGCCAACTCAATTTTTTTGATTACTCTCAAAAATATGCCTACACCCCTTGCGGTATCATGACAAATCATTGTCACTTTCTACTAATCAACATT